>NNCF01134341.1:11643-39343 GCA_002313205.1 Laupala kohalensis
AACTTTGGTACGGTTGTGTACATAAATTCTGTAGCCCCATCCTGGCCCGTGTTTTTCTCCGTTTTTACTTCGGGTAGAGGCGGATTTCTTATTCAGGTTCTCTAGACTTGTCTAGGGGCGTGTTTATTATAATAATAAATCGTGAATTTAGTGTTTTTTCAACTCTTATGATTTTTAAACACAATACTCAGAATAATCTATAGTTCGATAATAACTTTTACATGTAAATTTACAAACATATTTGCGTTAAATTACAAACATATTGACATTATATATGTATTATAACTCGCAGCTAACTTTTTATCTTATCTAGGAACTTTTGCTGAAATTTTTGAATCCGCCTCTGCCTTAGGGCCCTTGATCGGAATTGATGGGATGGTCCCTTGCTTGCTTCCGGAGAGTAAATTAGTTTATTGTCCTCCACGTGGTCATACGCAGTTTGTACTGTTTTTTGACAATAAATTTATTATTGAAAAGGGAACTGAAATATACTGCATAAAAGTGATCTAGTTTAAATCAGACCAGATTGTACTTGTATTTCACTATTACATGAAATATTAAATAATCTACTACAGGTGTTTCAAATTAATATCCTTCACTCGCAAATACGAAGTTGTCTTTTTAATTTACATGTAAATACTAAGCCTTGTAACATGCACTCTTTTGCTTAATTTTCAATTATTCCAGAAAAATGATACTTGTGAGAAAACCTTGTGATGGAATTTCCCCCCCATTTTTTCTGTGTCCAGTACCTTAAAAACTATAAAAATCAGTTGTTACTTTTAGAACAATTTTTCATTGCAGTGGTGTTATTATCTTCATTTATTTCTTGATCTGTTTGTACAATTTACAGCACTGCAACCAATCATTTTTACTCTATGATATATTAAGAAATCATGAATCTAAAACATACAGAATGCATATATCTTTAAGATAACAAATAAATATTATTAAATAATTCATCTTGGTTAATATTTTCAATTCAATCATGTAAACATACTTATTTTTTATTATTCCAAAAACATAATAATTAAATAATCATTGCACTATAGCAAAATTATTCTACTTATGTGATAAATTATTAAAATCTACTTAGAATTGACAATACCAAGTACATTTACCTCAATGAAAATAGTATTTTATTGTGTTCTCTGTATTGAACAAATTTACTAAAAAGGATAATAAATCATACATTAATTAAACCCACAAAATGTTATAAATATTTTCTTCAACTCACAGGATACCTTTACACGGACACCACATAACACGCAATAGCATACCTAAGTGGAGGTGGAAAAGGTGGTCCGCAACGGGCTTCACTTCTAAGAGACCTAAATTTGGGACATCAAAAATCATTAACAACTTTTTATAACAGAACAATAAATAATAAAAGAGTTTTAATTAAATACAATTCCAATCTTAAAAAAAGCTACAGTAGTGCTGAGGGTACACACTTGTAGGCATACAAACCTCAATGGAGTTTGAATGTGAGAGGCTTACAAAATGACTCTCAACCAGTGTCTCATTAGGTGTAGGTAGGCCACTGATGCCAAGACAATCTAGAAAGAACTAATCTCATTTCTAGATTCTCCACATATAGGTACTTGGCATAATCTAGAAAGATAAAAATCTGTGGATGTGATTACCTTCCATGTAAGGGGTGGTCCAAGAATTACATAATGCATCCTGGGGGAAGAGATGAAAATTTGCTATTGAAAATCCCAGTGAACTGTAACATAGTTTAAACTTCTAAGATTGTAGTATTAGACTACAAATAGACCTATATACTTGTTGTTCCTTATTTTCTTCATACTGTACTATTATTCCATTGTTGAAACACTGATTAATTTGTAGTATTAATCTTGCTGCATGTAGGTGGTGTGGTATGTATTCCAAACTTTCTATTCGGAGAGGTGACTAGGAGATATGGAATATGTCCTGATAAAACAAACAATAGCTGTTATTTCAGAGGATGAATTGTTCAAATTTACAGTATAACATTTTTTATTGTTAGTTTTTACAAAACTGATTAATTATTGTTACCGGAACTACCGTAAGGATGAGGATGAGGTGAGCGGGACGGTCATTCCTGGTGCAACAGAAAAGGGGTACCTTGGCATTAAAAAAATTTATACTGAGAAACCACTAAACGAAAAGAAATTTTCAAGAAGTTTTAAAGTCAAAAATACTTTTTTGTCAGTAAATGCATATAATGAAGGAGAGGTACACTCATTTTTTCTGGGATGGACTAGGCCATGCATATTGACCATCTTCTAAAACCAAGGACAAGGATTCATTATCCAATTTGTCTTAAAAGGATATTTTAAATGGTACTGGTTGAATTTTGATGACAACGGATCTCATCGCTGATCATAGCTTTGCTGTGTTAGCTATTCAAATACTAGTCCATTAGTCACGTTTAAGGTTATTTTATCCACATTTGGTTTTGACAGATTATCATTTAATGTTGCAATGTGTTTTCACCACAAAAAAGTTCACAATAATTTATAGTTTAAGCATAATTTGACCAAAAATGCTTTCAAAACATTTAAAGGCCAGAGCTGTTTCTAGATGCATAATGCAGTTTTTTTTAAATTCCTAAGTGGTTTTCATTATATACTTTCACATTATCATATTATAAATTTAATGTCTCATCAAATACCTTCAAAATGATTAATATCAGGGAGCAATATTAGTAAGGGTACAATAATTAATATTTAGTATTTCACTTTAAAAACCCAGTGTTTCTTTTCATGACATTAATTTCTTATCACATACTTACAAAATGATTAATATCACAGTGCTGCTTTAATAAGGGTACATACTGTGACACCCGATGGTTGCCGTATACTGTGACATCCACCGTTGCCACTTAAATATTACTATGACGTAGTCGCTAGTGCACCTACCACGTCACTAGTAAAGGATTCGTTGTTCTCGCTGCCACCAATCCAGTTTCCCGGATAAGTAAACACAGAGTGAATAATTTAATACATTTAATAAAATTAATCTACCTCTGTATCTACAATTTTAACATTTACAAATTATACAAATAGTAAATAAAAGTGACTCGCAACTACCTGCGAGGTACAGTTCTCCAGATCACATCTCAGTGATCTGTGGACTCAACTCTGAACATATCAGACGTCTCAGCCCCGTCTCTTCCAACACCTGTCTTTTATTGTCTTCATTCTGTCACGTGACTTGAGCAACTCCCTTTCTCCGGGAATCCTGCTGTCGTCATCTGCTGGCCCACCCTCCGACCAACCGCAGGGGGTGGTAAGCCCACTGCCCTTCACTAGGCAGCGTACTTTCCCCTGGTGAAAAGCGTTCCTTTCCGCCTCCATTCATGGGTCCCATTCCGACAAATATCTTGGCCTTTCTCTTCTTGAAAATAATCGGCTTAGCTAATGGATTCTTTAAACGGAATTTCCCTTATGCCGCCAATGCTCATTTGACGCATTTATTAATATTTCTGAGAACACTGAATAACGGCTCTGACCAGAAGGGTTAGTTTTCCAGGAAGTAATTTAAATGCGTGTTTCGCCGACGTCACAATACATTTATTTTTATTGTTCAACTATAAATACTACCTTTTCTTTAACAACATTACTAACATACTTGTGATTGTTTAGACCATAAGAAAGTAGTGATTTTCTAAACACCTAAGCATATGGCAGGGATATAATCCATTTTTGTNAATGATTAATATCACAGTGCTGCTTTAATAAGGGTACATACATTTATTTTTATTGTTCAACTATAAATACTACCTTTTCTTTAACAACATGACTAACATACTTGTGATTGTTTAGACCATAAGAAAGTAGTGATTTTCTAAACACCTAAGCATATGGCAGGGATATAATCCATTTTTGTAAAAAAAAAATCTTACATGTCTTTGCTTCAAAAATGGAAATGACACATAGCAAATTTCTTAGAGACTAGTCAACCTACTGTTTTCTGCCGAAGACATACAATAATATCTAGCCACCTGGAAGGGGGAAGCATCTGATTAAATAAATATTTCAACATATAATAACATATATAATTAAATTATGATTGTTCACAAACCTTAGTTTAAAATAGTTTAATTTATATTTAACATTAAAATCAAAGTACACCTAATAGTCTTGTCCCCAAGTTGATTAGCATGCAAGGTCTTTTCAGTCCCATGACAGCTTCTACCAGTCTACTACAAACAGAAAACTAATTAAGATAAGTTTATAAAAAGTCTTAACTAACTAAGAGACACTAACTGCACCTGCATTCCAACACAGCCTCCAATGTTAAGCTCTTTTATACAATATCATCATTATCACATTATTTCCTTGTTCTCAACCTGTTGAGAAGTTTCCCTTTCCAGAATAAATACTTCATTGTAAGAGGCTGGATTTAATACTAAAGGATTTTTTGTTCCATGTGCATTTTTTTTAAGAAAAGGACAAATGGGGTGCTATATGAACCAGACAATAAAAAAAGACACATTTTAATCATTCAGTATTTAATTCATAAAAAGAAGGAACACATATTTCAATTCAAACACAATATAGGGCATACATATGTACTGTAATACTTATAATTATTTTAGTATCATATTAAGCTGTTTAGGATTTACATACTAATTCAGTAGGTAAACAATCTATCCGTAAATCCAAATGACTGGATCAGCAATAAATACAGTATTGATGATATTTTGTAGTTAAAATATTGTGTCAATTTGAATTTCCTTAAATATGCATGGCATTTGTTGTTCAATGAAGCAGGAGCTACCCAAAGATATGTAATAGGGCCTTTAGTTTAAAAATCTGTATCACAGGTGTTGACTTTGCAAAAGAATACATGGATTGGAATAAAATGAAAAAAGATAAATGAACCATTATCAATATTAACTTTGAGGTAACACTTGAAAGAACATATAAATTTAATCTAAAAAAAATGGAAATAAATGATTGAGACACACATCCAAATAAACTGTTTGTCATTCAGTCAGCATATCAATTCTACAATCTTTTAATTACCAATTAGAAGAATTTTTTTTATTCTCAAAAATAAATAGATGTATTCATATACAATAGTAATAATCTATGAAATAATTCCAAATTTAGAGATCGTCTCTGGATATCTATTTTCCTTTGGAAAACTCTAGATTACAATGGACTGATTTGAAAATCAAATTTAGCCATTCAGATGTACTTAATGATGAGAGAACCTATTTCAAAAATACACCCAAGATTCTAGTGAAAAGTGTGCCCACTAAATGTAAATCAGTTTATTAAAAGCCACCATTATAATATTCCAAAGTATATGAACATTGTACTAATTCAAATATTTAGCTTCAGTGATTAGAATTACAAGATATTATGAGTTTTCTGTACATAATCACAGACATATTGTCATTTTTTACTCGTGATTTTTATCTCGTGTTATCAGGCATCATGTAGTCTTCTGCGATCTGACTTGAGTCAAAGTCAAAAGAAATCACACCTGAGAAAATTTAGAAAAAGAAAGGAAGTCTGTCTTATGTAAACAATAACATCATTAGAGACTTAATTTCTATGTGCACATATCTTGAAATTACATGATTAACATATATATCAACAAAATTATTGTATTATGACTGATTGTCTACATGACAATGCACTGAACATAAACAGCTCTCATTTCACAGTTCGTTTCACACTAACTCTGCCCTTATAGGCAAATGAAAGATCTATTTAGAACGCACTAAGTCCTTTGTAGATTCATCTCCACCCAATACTTCAGTCATCTTCCAGTTTCGAGAGAAATTGCACTTTTCTTTTTACACTAAATGCACTTTTTTGTGCATCTTGAAAATTTCAGATAAAATTGGTACAGCTTAACAATTACACTTATTTAAGTAAAATTATCACGCAAGGTTCAATGTAAAGTGAACATTCAGCAAAAGATGGCAAAGAAAAATTGCAGTCTTAAAATAAAAATGGGGGAAATATAAAATAAGCAACAACAGCAAAAAGTTTGTCATGGTCTCAAACGGGTGCCAAGAAAATCTGAGTAAACATAAAATCCTGGATAACAATAGCAATAATTTTTTGATGTAGGAGGCTGTATTTCTTTTACTCAGTATATCAAGCCTCTTTCAACTCATTTCAACTTTATATTTATATCTAATGGGGAAACTCTTAGCTCAATATTATTACAAAAAATAATAATTTTTATATTTTGCTATTTATTACTACTCGTTTTTTTACAGTTGCTTCCTATGTTCTGCATGCACCCAACATTTCTGGACACCTGTTACTCAGTTTTATGGTTTCTACACACACTTAAAATTAAAGATCTTTGAAAATTTATTCTGTAGACCACAGGTAAAAATGATTCCAGAAGATATACTATATCAAACGTTTCTGATATGAAGTACACTTCCTTTCTCTGTTTGAATTAAAAATATTCTACGATTCTTTATGTGAATTTCAATGTACAGTAAATTGTATTGAGTGAAGCTGTTTGAAGTTGATTGTGGTGCTTCTTACTATACAGAATATAATTACAGAGTTGTACACAGATTTAATACAGGAAAAGATACCTAGATAAAAGAGTATGGATTTAATGTAAATTTTCATATTTAATTATTCCAAAATAATATGTTATCCTACTTACATAAATTTGATTAATTATATTCCTATAGGCTGATCTCTCACGCTTGGAAACACCATTATTTCTTCTTACAACTACACTGCAGAAAAAGGTTCAAGACAAACACTGTACATGGTTGGTAACTAGAGGCTGTTACAATGCCCAAATCAATTGACAGATTGGGGTAGAGTTAGGGTACGCCTGAAGTTAAAATCACATAAAAAGAAGTAGGTAGATATACGCAATGACGACAACAATGGTTGTTAATGTCTACAAACATCTTGCAGTCATCTTCCGTTGCAGTCGAAGATAAAATTAAATGTTACACAATCACTTCTATTTCACATGGGGTCTTCAATGACCTGACTTCCTCTTCTTCTTAGTTTTCTTTTATCACAATCAACAGAGATTGGGTGAATGACATCTTGTCCCACTCATCATTCACCTCGCACAGAAACCTACTTTTAGGCTTATGAATTACCGTCCGAAAGAGGCCACATTTTCCTAATATATCTGGCCAAAGTGTTTGCTCACAGAATGGGTGGCAGGAAAGTCCCTGAATCATCGAGATTGGGGTCGAGGGATGCCACAAGGTCGGTAATGGCCGGACCAGTGCTGCGATTACTGCTGCTAGCACTGCTAAGGCCATTTAACTTTGGTTTGCCTGATGCAGAACTTGAAGTGCTGTCTGCTTGGTCTCCTTGATGAGGATCAAGGAGCTTGGAAACACATTTCTTGCCACGATACAAGCGATACAGAGAATATTGTTGCTGTTGAACAGAATCAGTATCTAGATGGCGTTGCTGCTGCTGCTGCTGCTGCTGCTGTTGCTGCTGCGGCTGCTGCGTGTGATGAGGTTGATGATGGTGTTGATGTTGAGGATGATGCACATGTAGCTGTTGATGTTGCTGCTGTTGGGAATGACTGCTGGGAACTTCAGAAGGAGATCTTCGAATCTCTTGCTGCTGAATAGAGGAAGACATCTGAATCCACTCGTGACGTGTTGCCTCATCAGGAGTCATTCGTTTTTTGGCATCCCATCTGTAAAGAAGAAAACAGTCCAAAGGTTAGGACTCAAGGGAATCAAACATCAAGCATTCAGAGGAAATATTTATTACAGAGTATTACTAAACAAAGAACTTCATAATTGAAATTCAATTTCTTTGCAACAAGTGAGAATACTCAGCATTGAGTGTAATTTTTTACAATATTAACACATATTTAACATTCAAAAGTACTCTGCTCATCAAAATCACAAAGATAAAATACTTGAAGTTACTTGAATAAACTATCAAATATTCTGATTATGTCTAGTACCTAACTATTCAATGGTGAATAATGGCATTTTCTTCTTTTTATAGAGAAGGTACAGCATATGATACATAAAGGTTTCACTGTTGAATCTACTCAATTTCCCATTTAATGGATCGATCAAGAGAAAACATTTGAAGGACTGTAAATAATTCACACACCCGAGTGAAAATCCTGAGGGAGGTCATAAGATTTTTGCTCTCGACTGATTTGAGTCTCACTAACAGACCAACCCAGAGATGTAAAATGATTATTGGTTTTATCCTGAGACTGGAGTTTGATGGTGGAAACATCACCTTCCTCTATTTTCAAAACCAAGAAATAACAGTTGAACACCCTGTGAAAGAGACTATAAGGACCTATAGCAAAAACACTATTACGATCTGAATAGCTATGAAATATATTTGTCAACTATATTACAGTCTCCAATAAAAGGCTCTGATAGTCAAAATAATGGCATATTGAGTAAAATTAAATACGTGAATTATCCATTTCATTTCAAGAAAACTTATAATCAGAAACCAAAGAAAATTTACATGTATGAAAGTTCAAGTGTTACTAAACTGTAATGTTTTTCTAATGTGCCATTTTCAGAATAGCAGGCAAAGTTCCAGTATCCTCACGATACACACACAAAAAAAACTGACAGGATTCCTGTAGTTACTTTTCATAAGAAAAATAAAGTTGTTTCTCAACACACATATGTACTTAAATTGTTTTCAATTAAGTTCAAATTCATCATCAACTCATGGATACTTTTACTCATAACTAAAGTTAAGTCAAAGTCAAGTCAATCTGTCCCACAACAGATGCACAAGGGGTTCACGGTTGATGGAGCTCCCCAATTTCTAGGTCCTCTCCCTCTTCCGATGCAAAGAGATATGGCTAGCATCTCGCTCTGGTCAGTTTGACACAGGACAAACCCCATACTCATTTCACAGCAGGTTCAGTAAGCCTGGGAGTCAGCCTGGATGTTGATATGTAATAAAATATTACCGGGGATTGAACCCCAGACATCCAGTCAAGAACTTAGCACTCTGCCCACTGAGTCACATAGACTCCCATTACTATATTTATTAAAATCAAATAACGATCTACTTACTGAAGACACTGCGCAATGAAGTCCACAAACAGGGCATCATTGCACCTGATAGCAAGAGACAAGTCTTTGGAGCCTGGTTTTCTCTTGCGACCTTTACTATTTGTTATGCACCGGGGATTTCCCTTTGAATCTGAAATTAAATTTCAAATTATTACTTTGGTAATTATTTAGCTACATTCTATAGAGTCAAACAAGGGAAATTTGTTGAAGTATATTTTTTTAAACAACTTACCAAAAAATAATCTCCTCCGTGATGCATTCATGATGACATCATCCGGAGGAGCTCCCAAAACTTCCATTATACAAGCAAGCTGCTCCACTTCATTTTCCCCAGGGAATAACGGATATCCTGTGTAAAGCTCAGCAAGAATGCAACCTAAAAAGAATGCCATTATAAGATACATTGAACAAAGTACTAACATATTTTTATGATGGCACCACATAAAGTGAGGCATCCAACTCTAACATTGTAAAACGTGTCAAAACAAAACTGGACAGTAAATATAATGATATGTCTCAGTAAAAGTTAGCAGTATATCATATCTCTTAAGGAAACATTTTTGTATTATACATTAATACTTGAACAAATTTTTATTTTTAAAAGAGCGAAATCCTTTTTTAACAAATTTAAATATAATTCTTTACAACAATTAAGACTCTTTTTGACTTCAAGAACACATTGAAACTTTTGTATCCATGTTAGATAACTTTACTCATAATTTTGATAACTGAATAGTAATAAATTTAAGGTACATGCTTTTAATATTGATGCAGAATTTTCAAAATAGCTGTGTAAGTGCAACTTGAGTTTACATAATAACATTGTTTGTAGAAAAATGTGCACATACTTTATCAATATCACATGCAACAAGATCTTTTGCATACACCTTGTAAAGTGGCCAAATTGATGCAGACTAGTACAACAATGTTGTAAATCAGTAATTTGATGTGCCAAACCACTTTTTTTCTTTCTTTTATCAAAATTAAAAATTTTGATAAAATTGTTATAAAGTAATATCAACTCACCTAGACTCCACATATCAATAGCAGTTCCATATGGAAGGCCAAGAATGACTTCTGGAGATCGGTAAAATCTTGACTGAATGTATGTATATACTCGCTGATGAGCATAACATGAACTTCCAAAATCAATGACTTTAATAGAACTGCTGCCTCTTTGTTTTAACAGCACATTTTCCTAAAGCGAAAACATGACAAAATTAATATAATTCAAGACTAATTAGGATATACAATAAAATATTCAAAATTAATGTAAAATTATAAACACTTACAGGTTTGAGATCACAGTGAATTATGTTTTCCTTATGCAGCAACTGTAGACAGCGTACTAATGAATGAGCAAAACGTCGGATGAGACTCAAACTAAAACCTTGATAATTGTTCTTCTTGATTAGTTCATACAAATTCAGACTGAAAAATACAGCAGTCACTTAGAATCATAAATCATGAAACTCACACTCACTACAAATATTATAAAAAAAGTTACCTCATTAATTCAAAACTGATGCACAAATGGTTTCTGAAGTAGAAATAATCGAGCATATGAATTACATTATGACTACCATCCTTATCTTTCTTTCGCAAATGGTCCAAGATGCGAACTTCAATGAGTGCTTGATGATGAAAGCGTTTCTTGTTTCTGCAAAAAATATTAGCCATCATGAATGTATTCTTTTCTTTACTTTTATCAATTTTTTAATAAAATTAAAATTTGTAATCACCTAATGATTTTAATTGCTATATGTTGATTTGTTTTGTGGTCTAGAGCTCTGATCACTTGACCAAAACTGCCCTTACCAATCACTTCGAGAATTTCATACCTGTAGAGGATATGATCATGAAGAACCTAAAAATAATAATAATAAAATTAATAACAATGATTTATACAATAATTCACAGTGTAATATTACTATAAAATACGATAACACTTTACCTTATTGTAACTGCCATTATCATCATCGTAACCCCCATTCTGAGAAGCCACTTCATCTCCATGAATTTTGCAAGCATCAAGACCTAGGTACCAAATCTCTGAGTAATTTTCAACTTCATTCCTTTCATACTCAGTAAGTCTGCTGCCATAGTACTTAAGGGCTTCTGTTATAACAGAAATAACAGGAGTAAGTAAACAGATATAAAAAGTGCTAATTAAAGGCTTATAGAAAGCAGAGAACAAGCAAGAGGAGGTGTATTTAAGCTTGATCCATGTATGCCATTTCAATTATAAGTTTCATTCATTTTGAAAGGGTCAACTACAAAACATGTATTACTAAAAATTTTAATATAAATTCATTTCATCAAGATGAGTAGGAGTTCTGATAGGAGATAGGTACTGGAGGGGGGAAAAATGAAATGCATTGAGCCATAAGGGTGTATTTCATGGGATGTAATACAATATTTCTCTTTTGACATTGTCTCTTTTTTCTCTCATTTTGAAAATACTGGGAGTTACTAAGAAAACCAAAATGTTAAAATAATAAAATATTTGAGGAGTAAATGTTAAATGATTTTAATTTATTGCTATAACTAATAGAAGATTTATAAGTCAGAAGGTTTTTGAGGTTTGCCAAGCCTATGCCTGCGATCCAAATGTCTGACGAATAAGGAAGGTAAGAATCACATCCATTAAATCACTAACATATCTGCAAGTTTCGAGTATTGTTTTTTAACTCATACTTTGTGGAGGAGAAAAAATATTTATTTGAAAAAAAAAAATGTGAAAAATTTGGGACTTTTGAAAAATTAATTTTTGAAGTAATTTATTTGTTGCATGAAGATTTAGTTGTTCAAAAATTCACTTTGTCAAAAGTAATTGAATTTAAACGTTATGATATGGGAAACCACTTTGCCCCTTGACCCAAGTGAAGGAATGACGGAGGTACTGACCTGCAGAGGTGAGCGGCAGGCGGTGTCCGTGGGCGTCCGAACGCGGCGGTCCGGCGCCCGCTTCACCGCCGCCCGCCGCCGCCGAAGACGCGTTGTTGTTGGAGTGGCCGTTGAGCACGGGGAAGTATGTGGCGACGGGGGTGGGTGCAGCGGCGGCGGCTGCGGAGGCAGTGGCGGTGCTAGCGGCGCGCGCGCTCGCGACGTCGGGATGCAGGGTCAAGCGCGACGCGCTCTTGCCGCCTCCGCCGACGGCGCCTCCCGCTCCGCTGCTCGCGTGGTGGTGATGATGATGATGGTGGTGGTGATGATGGTGATGTCCGGCGAGTGACGGCAGCTTCTGTCCGCCAGGCGCAGCGCACTGAGGACCCAAGGCGAACGACGGAATGAGCATCTTGAGCGCCGACATAGCAACACGACTCAGATCCACTTTCACACAAGCGCACACACACTCAATAGAAGACGAGACAAAGGGACTATGTCAGATCATGTACACGACAATTCTTCACTGAACATACTACTCCAAGGAAAAATAAAAATATCCCAGGTTCACTTTCATATAAACACTGACACATTGATGAGAAACAAAGAAGTATTCAGCTGGATAAAACAAAGCAGGGCATGCGTTACACTACGTAATTTCACTAAAGAAAAGGGCAACGCACTCGAAAACTGATAACACCACTATATTAAAGAACGGCTACTGACGCACCGCAGACGCGTAAACGACTCCTATAGGCCCCGCGCCTCGAGCAAAGAACGCCCGTCCTCTAGCAGCGCGGACTCGGGACTGCCTGGGCGCCCCGCGCTCACGCGGCTTATACCCGGGCGGCGTGTCGGCGGTGGAGGGAGTGGGGACGTAGCGGCGGTGGGAGTGACGGCAGCGACGGCGACGCGGAAGCGACAGCGGCGATGAGCCCCCTCCGGACGGTGGCAACGGCGGGCGCCCGACGCGCTCTTGGCCTCTGTGGGTCTTCTTCTCGTCGTGCGCGTCGCACGTGGAGCGACGGCGACTGGGCGGCACGCGGCGCGCCCGACGCTGGACACGTGCGATCGCGCGTGGAAGCGAGTGCAGGGCGGAAGGGCCGTGTGTTCGAGTCACGACGGGGGTGGCACTGGCGTTGGGCAATGGCAGCAGCAGCCGATGGACGCGCTCGGGTGCAGCGGTTCACGTTCCGCTCGTGCGTTGTGTACAAGACGCTCTATCTTATCGGGCCGCGCGAAGTACACAATGCGGAGTCGCAACATTGCCGGGCAACGGCGAGGACACGCCATCGGCGGAAGGAATGTTGGAAAGGGAGACAGAGGGAAATGCTTTGTTGACAACATTGTCATGATATGAGAAGCAAAACTGGAGCATCGGATGCTGGGAGTCTTACCCTGCGAATATTCTGATACGTAGGAACTATCCCACTTTAATGTCTCTTAAATTAAACTACCCTGCTTCGAATTATCTTCGAAGTTCTTCTAGAACTTTGATAGAATAGGTGGACGGACCTGTTCTTGATTGCTATGGGCTATATAATGTTTAGTTTTATCTTCCACGTCACATTCTGTTTTCACTTCGCAAATAACTTCGAAAAAAAAGTACACCGGAAGTTAGCAATTACGGTGATTCATAACGAAGTATTTTTTTACTGTAAAAAGCAACAAATGTCATGAAAGTTTGGTATTTTTGGTAGAAAGAAACTTCGTCACCCAATTCTTTGTGGTTTCTAAATAAAGTCTGTGTTAAAAAGAAGAAAAAAATACATCGATATTCCTTTAATTTTGTAAACTACTAGTTGAACAATTTAAAATAAATGAATTAAATACCGAAACAAATGACACAGAATTGGAAATCAGTAAACACGAGAGTTTGCAAGTTGTCTCCTCTACAAACATAGGGTAGTCCGGGAGACACGTGGCAGGTGTGGTGAAGAAGATCACGCGGCTCTTGAGGACACGTGAGTTCGGCATAAGGGTTCACAGTGCGCCACGTGTGTGGGTTGTTCCCTAGCTCCAACAAGGAGAACTCCCCCTCGGCGTTAGAAACTTCTATATTTGGAACAGTTAACACTACAAAGACTAAAGTATTCTTAGCTCGCTTCATTATGAACTTCACTGAAGTTGCACACCGTTAATATACTTGATCAAATGAATACCTACATTAACTCGACATTTGTGACGTCATTTTCAGTGAATTGTGTATACGTACTCAATCCAACGATTTGTTCGCGTACTTTATATCACCCACGTTCATTGCTCAATTAAGTCAAGACACGTCAACCACTCTTGATTTTTTCGAATTGAAAAAGGAGAATGTGTATAATACGATTAAAAAATCCGTCCTTCGAAGAAGATAATAAGCGTTTAGCCTGGCTCGTCACAGATATTTAATTCTGTAGTGTTTATGAATTATCTATATAAAATACACACATGAAAAAATTTCTTCGTGTTTTAACACAAAGTAATGTTTCCGCCAGTTTTGGATCAAGTATATCAATAAAAAATTAAGTTTGTTTCGGATTTCTAAATGCTCAATTACAATACAATAGGGAGTTAGAATTTAACTAGTATCTCATTTTAAAACAATATAATGTTTAGTCCAACTTTTTCCTTACTGTCTATTAGAACATGAATAGACAACACATCAGGAAAACGTTAAATTGCTTAAGGGGAGCAAAATGATTCAGCCAATTACGGAACCCAAATGACGTCTCTACACCATCCCATTCCTTATGGCGTGATCTAGTGAAGCAGTATAAGTCAATAACGATTTCGCGAAAGCACTTGTAGTGATGGCATCGTTATTTACATATTCCGATCTCCTACACTTCCTTCATCCAATGACAACACAGAGACTTTCAATCCAGGCTCAGATTCACACATTTTCGCTAATGAAGATAAATGATTCGTGGAAGAATTAAATACAAGTTAAACACAAAAAATGTATTTGATTATGAGAAAACTACTCTTTACCAATCCGACGGAATTCACTACAACATGTGTCCAAGTGTCAGCTTACTATTCTAAGTACTTGCTGTGTGGCAGGGAAGGGATTGTACTGTTAGTAGAGATATTAACTAAGAATAGACTGAATATACTACACATTCCGGCACAACAATTCTCATCCAAATTACTAAGAGGAGAAGCCTCTATGTCTCACTTAACGTCTGCCTAATGTGATGTGTTGGTTTTGTCTGATATCCGACAATAATAAAAGAAGTTTTAAATATTTGCGAATGTGGTTCCGCCCAAAGGGTCGCGGCCAAAGAAAAATGGGTCACAATTAACGGGAGCTGAGACCCGTACGCTATTATTATTATTATTATAATTATTATATTTGCTTATCTTAGGTGCTCACATTACTAGGTATTGAATTGATGTCGAATAATCGTGTTTTCTGAATACAGAAAAAAGTGCTGCGTCGGTATGGATCGTATAATTTCTCGGAGGAAATTCTTCATCTAGATACCGGAAATGACTTTAATCGTCGGAATGACGTGAATCACACTTTACTTACTAGTAACTCGTACTCGGAAAGCTGGAGCTTTATCAATGGTGTGTTTATCACGTAACTCGACGATATAAAAGCTTGTCCTCGTACTCGTTGACACGTGACGTCGTGCGAATCACTTCACGTATCTTCGCTAGCAAGACATGTGATTCTTCTGAATGTGACACCTATACTTCTACGAAGACTATTTCTCTTCCCAGAATAAAAACTAATGCTTCCCAATTATCTTGATACCCTCTCCAAAATATATAAAAGGTTATACGAAACTATTCAATGCAAGGAATGTGATAATATTGGTGTTAGGTATCTTTCGAATTCCAGTTTCGCATTTTAATAGTTGATACATTTATTAATAACGACCTTCGAAATACTCGTTGATTTATAAATGAATTAATCTGATCTGATACTTGATATTTGTTTCGTCCACGTGATTTTCCTTCGCTTCTTGAAGTAAAAGTAAAGATTCTCTTGTGAGTTGTTGGCCGTGAAGCTATTTTCTCCTGTGTAACTCCCTCCATGGTTTCAGAATCATAATTTTCCAGCTTCATATTCAGGAGAAAAATGTATGTTAACGTTGCTGACCTACTGGATTTTCTAGTGAGCGTCTTTTTAAGCAGCAGCCCAGATGCAATGATACAGCAAAATGTATAATGATTAAAGCATCCCATCCGTTCTAAATCTAAACCCTTCCCTATTTTGTGTTAATTTATTATTATTATTTTTTAAAAATATATATTGGGACTTAACGTCTAGGTCATTAGAGCCCTCAAATATCAACACATTTTTTCTATGCAGGTAGGGGAAATGCACCATAGGGAGGGTCAAAGTGGCTCTTCCCCGTGTGTGAGACTCGACAATTAACTAAACCATACCCACTAAAAACCCTCCTGAAACACCACGTATCTAAACATAAAGATGATAGGAAAGAACATATAAAAACCTAATACATTATTTTAACAAAAGAAAATACATTCTGAAAACTCTAGTTTTCCAAACAAAATTATTTTTTTGTCAACGGAAATGTTAATGTTTGCAGCCAATTCTATACTCCAAAATTTCTTCTTTTTTTCCCCTTTAAAATAAGAGAATGCGACGCACCGCGTGGAATCTCTTACCCATAAGTGGTTATGTGGAAAACGTCACTGTCACAGTGGATTTCAGACGTAAACAGACCAGTCTGTTGCCGCTCCAATCCCTGGACAACGAGGAAAGGGGATGGTTTCGGAGGTTGCGACACAGAAGAATGCCAGTGCGCCGATGCGGAGATCCTTGTCAGTATGCCGCCAGGAAGGACTTCGTACTTGCAGTGATTGCTTCACCGAAAACCAAACTATGATCCTCTTAAGAATGTCGCTTGTTTGACATTTTTCCCTTTTCTGCTCACAAATGGCATGAATAATCTTGCCCAATAAAAGCTGGCAGCTGTCGTTTGGATGAAACTAAATGTTATTTTTATCGAAAGAATAAAGCACACTTTTATTTGCTTGGTCTGCGATAAAACTTATTCTGACTGTCTTCAGAACAGAACGCTTGCAAGGAAGAACTATTTCCCATGACTGAAGTTAGTTCGGTGGCTGCGATAAGCAGAAAATACACGGACAGATGGAAGTTATATCGGTAATTTTAACTCAGAAAGAATGCAGCAGATGAAATTTGAATCAGAAATATCAGAAGGAAGTTCAAACGAGAAGTCTCACAACCAGTCAAATATATGTTCATATCTTGATATAACGCAATCATAATATTATTTACCTATTCCTAGTTGACATATATACCTATGTTTTTGTTTGTTTGTTTTTTTCATCAGAAAATCATGAAGAATGTATAAAAATAGAGTAGTGAAAGTGGGATTACAGAAGCGAACCGAGTGTTAATTAGTCGATTAGAGTCGATTAGTAGACCGTGTCAATCTGCTTCCGAGATCACGCGAAAGTATACTGCTTCCTTCCAAATCGCAGAGAAGAATGCTCTGGAATAGACTCGAACGTTCGGCTGCCAGGACGAGAGCGGAATGGGAAAGCGGCGTAAGGATTGGCACGCGTGCTTCCGGAAAGAGCATTCGAATACCGGAAGTGCAACGGAGTCTGTCCTCAGCAAGAGTAGATTCAGACTCTATTAAAGAACAAAACCCACATTACCTACGATTTAGGCAGATACTTCCATTCCCTAGTTATTCATCTTTCCTCCACAACCGATGTTTAATGTCTGACTTTTCGTGCTTCGAGTACAACCCAAAGATCTACTGAAAATCCACGAGAATGAAATAAAATAATTAAGCTATTGTTCTCTCCAGAACAAAGAGACCTTCCTATCAATGTAATCAAGAACTACAGCCTTCGAACAAAAATTACAGATAATCCGAAAATAAACTGACTTTCGTTAAAAATTACCGTGTTTGAATTTGATCGTTTGCAGTGATGACGTATGCAATGATTTTTCGTAACATTGTATTCTACCAATCGCCAATAACCCTGCATTACTTTTCTGAACGAAATGGACAGAAACGTCGGCGTATCGCGCTCAAGTTTCTTTAAGTCGCCTCATAGACGTCATAAGAACGCGTGTCGATGATCCTGGGAAAACCTTGATTTAAACATTCACGCGCTTCCGTAATTACAAAATTACGAAACAGACTCATATCTAAAAACAATTTCCATTAGTATTCAATCGAAAAGAAATAAAACAATCTGGGTTTGTGTAACAACTATGAGCATAAGAAGTAACGATGTATCGCAACGCTCCATACACACTTTTGCGTTTTATTATGTTTTATTCTCGTTTCTATTCAGATTAAGAATGAAATATATGGTCAGTCACGAGGCCAAGGACCTCTTCCTCGCGTCGTTTTCTTCCGCGATAAGAAGTTGCGCTTACGACGCACTTGAGAACATTTTTCGGCATTACTCCTAGCATTTTATTAGCTATGCACTCATTGATAAATTTGATATTCGGTATAATATATTCAGCATTTGAAATTTGATAGAACTTTAATTCGAAGTCGCGATGCATACATGATACAAGCATTAAATACGACAACCAATTCATAAGAAAAAATAAAGCGTTATTTGAAACTCGAATCGCTTATTAAAACTCACGTGGAAAGCAGAAAATATCAGAGTCGACGTCGCAACTGAAGTTCTAGGTGCGAGAGTCCAAACACAAGATTATGAGTTCGATTCGTTTCATCTACCTACCATGCCCATCATATATCATCAACCTACGATACAATAGATAATATATGAAACAGTGAATTGTAGACGTTCTATTCTTCCCCTTCGAAAGCGGGCTAGTGATCTCTACAACAAGTGCAACGTGTTGCAGAAACAGTTGAGCGCACGTTGAGTCGGCGCCGTTGAGGCGATGGCCCCGAGGACACCACGACCAACCTCACGCTGCGTGACGCAAGACACGAACGAATCGTACGGAATCGAAGAGTGCTTGTCAGCAGGAACGGAGCGTGTGCATGCTACGGGCAGATGAATTTCTTATGTGGCGTGAGGACTATTTTCGCTCTGGATAACGATGCTTCTCACCACAAGTGCAGGAGCGGTATTCCTCAGAAAATAACAATGGTCACGTTGCCATTGTTTTGTTTCGGAACAGTTTTCATTTAATTCCCACAATGATTAAGCGACATTCAATTTATTGCCCATATCATTCACAACAAAATTTTGGTTAAATATGATGGTTACATGTACATTTTCAGCCTTACAAATAATAATAATAATAATAAATTTGTTGTCAAAAAAGCAGTTACAAGCTGCATATGACCACAATCAAGACTGGAGGCCAATCAAGTATTCACGGATTTTTTACGATAAGAGATAAAACAACCCTAGGTGATATATAGTAGAAACTAAAAATGTGAGTCGACAAGAGAGATTGTTGATAGTAGGTTCATAGCAGTCGTCGGGATTCCCCGTGGATCTCACTTGTTCAATTTTCGGAACTCAGCTTCGCACGTGGGCGTCGCCTGCGTACATGGGGAACACCGCTGCGCTGGCTCATTCCTCAAGCAACTGACGAATGAATAATATTCTCTGGGTTTATAATTTTAAAAACTCTTTTTATCTCCCTTTCATAGACATTCAGTTAAAATTATGTTTAGACAAAAATAGCTTTCTAAGTATTACATAATTTTTATACGATCAATTTATAAAAATACGAAATAATGAAGGTTAAAAAATGTGAAGATAATTAAATTTACTTTCTTTATCGGCAGCTAAACTTCCTTTGATACTAAGAACAAGTTTGTCATTGAGATATCTTTGGTGAAAAAAAGATAAAATACTACTACGATAATACTTATAATACCTACGTTCGTTACGCTACGCAGAAATGTTTTGTTTTGAAACTGCAGAGGAAATCAGGAAATTTGAGTAATTCCTAGTCTTCTAGCTATCACATTAAAAATTTACACAAATTGACGAATAAGTAAAAATAAATATTCAATAGTATTATTCGCTGAGTTTTGAGTGCTTTTGACCTGTCCTCTTAAGAAAAGGAACTTTTTCAAAGGAAAAAAAATTCCAATAGTGACGAAATGTGCTCACGGCGCTCCACATAGAATTAAAACATAACACATGAAATATTATTATTGTGTATTCCCAAGTAATAAAGTAGAATAAATACTTAATGTGGACAATATTCAGACCAGTCTAGATATAACAATATTCAGTCTATCAACTACGTTCTCGGGACGAAATCCAGAGAATTTTATCACCGACCCGAATATTGCTCTAGCTGATAAGAGTGAGGATAACAATCTCTTCCCATCCTACGAAACATTTGGACTGAGACGCATTTAATCATGCACTCCAGTTGGACAATAAACATTATTATGCCATTCAATAATATTTATATTTCGCACAAGGCCTATTAATCAGCAATATCTCTTCAACGAAAATTCTTCCCACGGCAGTGTTTTAGATTGCTTATCTTCATTGGTAGGCGGGTCGTCGGAGCGTCTTCCTCATCACTTACAACGCGAGATAATGAATCTTATCTAAATTCTGTCATAACCGTTGCATCGTAGAAAAAAAAATCTATTTAAAGACTTCAGAATCGAATCCAAACAAAGGTTTTTACTACCGACTACTGTAAAGATCGAATTCCGATTTTTCAAGCCATTACGTTTTTGTTTCGTTCATTTTATTGTAGTATTTGTAAACGGGAAATGTAGCGTGCTATTGAAGCTTATCCACATGATGCGATAGGAGGTAGGAGTTGGGTGGTAGGCTATTGTTAGAAGGTGGTATTGTTACTTGGCTCACGTGGAGGGGTTAGTAGGAGTACTTGGTATTAGAGTTATTGATACTAGGTGCAGTAAGAGGTGGATAGAAAGAGGGTTCGCTTCCCAGTACTCACAAATATGGGAACTGCGACATTAATGTGAAAAGCTAGAAAAGCCGTTCATTCATTTTTTGTAGTGACATTCTCGAAATACATCCACTTTTGCGTATGCTAGTGCCGACCTTTGCCGTCTCGATGCATCGTGCGAGATTTTGGCCCCATTTTCCCCATATTTTGCAGTCTACAAAGGCATTCCACTTCAGTTCGTTTTCGTAATCCGCAGCATTTGAGCGAATGTAATGTTGATGAAGTACTTCGAACCATTCAATGGAGAGAAGCAAGCAACTAGTCTTATTATAGACACTAATTTTTAAACTCCTGACAGATTAAACAAAGGCATCGAAGTAAGGTACGGAAATTTCTGAACAGTAAATGTTCTCTAGACGATCGTATCAATAGCTTCATTAATTAGGTCATCTTGACAGTCCCAGTCGCGCGATAATGAATCCATCATAATTCCCACTACGTCCCATTGTCCAGGTTCTGGGCACTTAGTGGTATCCATTCAGTCCAATCCATTACGAATGCCTGGCAATGAGACGTTCTTCCGGTGGGATACTCCACTTTTCCTATCTGTTTGGTCGGCTAAACCGTGCGCCGAATCCGAACGCACACTTCTTGGCTTAAGATGCTTTCCGCTTTCTTGTTCCTGTTCCTCATGTTGCTTCAGCAATGATACAAGGAAAACAGGAACAAGACAGACAAGATCTTTATTCCTCTTTGATTTAGGTGTATGCTATTTTTAAGACTAATCTCAACCCCCACAAGCTTGTTCATAACTTAAGAAACATTCATAAATTAAGCGAACGAATTAATTATAAGAATTGGTAAAGTATAGGTTGAAAAGGTAGTAAAAATATTTGAGGTCACACAACAATGACACGAATTTCTCTTTTAAAAAAAAAGTTTTTATAAGCCCAAAATAAAGGAGAATACTTTTTTTTTCTACGAACAAAGGGAGCTTCAGTTTGCAACATGTCTCCCATTTCACACAGGAAATTTTACTATTATTTTTCTTATTTTTAGCTTAACACATAATTTGAGTAATGGTCTCACATCATTTAATTATATATCGAAATATCCAAAGAAAAACGAGCACAGTGAAAAGAGGTTTGCTATTGACAATCGTGAATGTTTTGAACGTTACAAATCACCTGGGTGTTTGCCACGTTGTTTTCCGCGTGCTCTGACGTACGTACATCTTCGGGAAAATCTCACGCTGTTTGCCCACATTTCTCGCTTCGGAACATGAATGAGGTTGTCAGCTAATGGCTACGTTAACATGTCTCTTAACATCAGGTTACAAATACGAAGAGTGAATTTCGGAGTAAGGAAGAGGGAAGGCATGACTGTAACGGGAAACACGAGTAGTTCACACACTGAAGTCACGTTCAAAGAATGCACAGAGTGAAATATTCAGTATTCTAATGCAATATGCATTTGTATTGCTCAAATAAAATTAAATTCTACTTAACCAAAGTTAATATTCACATTTGAATAATTCAGAAAAAAATGTATAATGTTTCGTGTAATTTTATTTTTGTTTATTTCTAATTTGATTCATAAGAATAATATAATAAAAGCAATAAAAATACATCTGGATATTTAAATTCATTTTGATCAAACAGAGAATATACCTAGGTTATAAAATTACAAATTTAAGTTCACACGTGCCTTTATGTTAACACCCCATATAATACAACAACTGAAGTTTTTCTTACATACTTTATTACAATTATGTTCACACACTAGCATATTAGACAATAGATAGGGGCGCATAATCCCAAACAAAAGGGGTGCAACTAAGGAGGAATGTATAATTTTTTTCTTGGGGTTTTAGGCCTCGCGAACGTCATTCGAGCCCTTAGGAGTATATAAAGGGGACACGTAACCCGGATTGCGAAGAACCGAAATGCGGGTCATTTTATGAGCTACGTACTTGGGGTGCCGAATTCTTTTCTTGCTGCCGCGAGGAAAAACTTAAGCTTTGTCCGCACTAACACAAGAGGCAACTGATGAAATACAGAGGGAAATCAGTCACCGATAAAGTTCAACTCCCGAGTCAATTTGAAATAAATAATGGAAATGGTTCAACAATTTTGTTCATATTTATTGAACTAAGAAATACATTTGACCTTTAATTTAGTTCAACACGTCTAAGATAAATAAAATACATTAAATGTAGCATCATTTGATTACAATTGTAATTTGAAGAAATAGGGATTGGGTTTTCTTGTAATTAGGCCAGACAAATATGTACAAAATTATACCATTTTGCCAACGTTTTGACTATTTATTGTAGTCAGGGGTATATAACTGCAATAAATAGTCGAAACGTATGCAAAATGGTATAATTTTATGTTTACTTGTCTGGCCTAATTGCAAGAAAACTCAATCCCTATTAATCATTACGGCCGATATGTAAATTTGAAGAAACATTTCCTACCCCTAAGAAGTTCGAATAGAAGAGGATGAAAGTAACAAATTTCTTATAATGTACTTCCATAATTGAGTTCAGTCACTAGCTCAAAACGAACAGAAACAAAGGCTCGAACACCAGCACATCTGACACGCGCCGCAATGACGTCACAGACAGATCCGGGCTGCTGCGAGGAACTACCTCAGTCGGTCTCGCGTCACTTAAACGACTCACGAACTGGACGCTACTTGACGCCCCCCTCCTCCTTCCAAACCCGCATGCCAGTTGGCCGTCGATTCACCGTCGCCTATGGCAGACGCGGTGATGCAAGACGCTTCTGCGAAGTCATTCCCTATCTCTCACTGCACTCACCCACAAACCGCACTCCGCATAAGTTTCTTTCACAATTGTATTTCTCGAGGAATATCATGGTCCAAAACTAATAAAGTTTTCGTAAGAAACTATACGGATTATTGCAAAGAAAGCGACAAAGCCTGAAGAAATACAATTCAATTTAGGCTTAGAACTCTCACATGAACAATTTTCTCTCGCATTTTGGCATTTTATATTATTTTTAGTCATATTCACTGAAGAGAAGGCCCTCAAATTTGAAGGCGATTCGCACTAGTATATTGGAAACATTACCTGATAGTTGTAATAGGAAAACTCGAATACCAAAAGTTATTGAAGAGAAACTGTACTATATAAACGTAGGTTTCCGCGGTCGGAGTCAGTATGAACTTGTTTGTCCGGGACACGTCGCTGTCGACTCTGACATTGCCCTGAGGAAGGCCACAGCATGGTGGCCGAAACGTTGGTAGTTTTAAGACGCGGTTTGTCCCGGACAAACAAGTTCATAGAAACTGTCGTTATGGACAATGTCGAAAGGTGGAAGGAAAGAACTACTCGAAATAATTTTATATAATAATAATAATAATAATAACAACAAAGTGTTTGAGCAAAAAGTCACACGTATTAAGGGTAGATAGTTGAGTCACACAGGTCTCTCTTGAAGAGAAGCTGAGGGTTCAATAGATCGTGGATATCATCTCGGAAACCCATATGTACAAACAATTGTCACAGAAGAATCGTAACTAAAGGGAAAAAAAAGACAACGAACAAAATTCGGGTTCTCCCAGTGATCCAGGAAAGTTACAAAAATCCAAATCACCCTTTGTGGGCAATGTATCTTAATGAATCTCACTTTGAATATCGACAAGTTCTCTTAAACCGTGAGACCAAACATCGATCCCAAACTCTTAACTATTAGCTTAATGTGCTCATTGGTGACACGTGCTTAGTGGAGCATGTGTGGACAGTCGAAACCACTTCCCTGATTGAGGTTTAAAGGAAGAGGGGTGGGGGGCAGATGGAGTGAAGAGATGACATCCAATAAACGCCACCTGCTTCTCGTAGTCGGCTCCAGCAGCTGCTGTTGCAGCTGAGACCAACAATAAATGGCAGGTGCCCACACAGGACCAATCACACACGACAGGTGAAACAGGTTGTTTATAGATCCTGCATACAGTTTTCTCTTGTTTACCCTTTGCGAAACACGAGATCACGCATTTGCATCACGAGATTTTCTGGCAAATTAAATTGCTCCGATTTAACTAGTGCAAATCACTTATTTCCAGAAGACACGACATTAATATTTATTTCGCATCGATTCAGATCGAATATCTCGATATCCAATGTTTTGGAAGAGAGAGTTATCGTGTATGTTTCGTTGCCTTCAACGCAGACAACGCGAGACAAAAATCATCCTCGATTCAAATCCAGAACTCCAGGAAGACCTCTTCGCACAACGAAGCCATCAAGTCTATTTCTAAATAATTAGTAAATCCGAAACCACACTTATCGCTCGTCAACTGACAATGTCTCTTAGACAGCAATGTAAATTACACTCTAAATCTCGAAGAGCGTCGAGTTACGGTCGCATGGTACACAATGTACGTTGAGTTACAAATCGCATGATACACAATTAACACTTGCGGTGTAGTTACTTTGATGCAAATATGAATTCTCGAATTTTCTCATATGACTCTTTAGTATCTATTTCCCCATTCTGATATTGATATTTCTAATTATATTTAGACGTGTCTCTTTCAACAAATTGTACAGTTACGCTAAAGTTATTCCGAGAAAAAAAAAAAAAAAAAAGTTATGACAAAATACAATGCGAACAAGGAAGTACATCACCGAATATTGTGAGCATCGTATGTTGCTATTTTATAACAATTTGTTATAGAAAGTAATGGCAATATTGATAACATAGGAACTACTGAAAAGTTTCCGATGATCCAGTATTACTATTCAAACAAGGACCCTAAACACTACGGTGGTATGGGTGTCCTGGGTTTTTCTTCTTCTTGGGATATGACATCCCCTTGTAGTACCACAAGGGTGAGATGTCACTACTATGAATTTAGATCTCGCATCCAAACCGGTTCTCTCAGTGTATATTGCATCATAAAAGTCCGAGGGTACGCGCCATACGGTGACGACGCGTGTTTAGAGACAGAGAAGCAGCTAGACAGCTTCATATCATCGAGGCCACCACGCCGCCCCCGCATGGTCCGTTACCCACTGCCAGTCACTTTGTTCGCGAGCATCCTGGCCTCCGAGGAGCGAGCGGACGAGATAAAAGCCTCCAGCAGATTGGGCGTAGCGGTCCACGACAACGGGACCCGCGCTGCAATAGGTCAACGTGAGCACTTGCACTTCAACGCAACCGTGGCCGCTTTTCACAACAAAGGGACTCACTGTCTGTATGACGCACGGGACCCGCGCTGCAATAGGCTAGTTCTTCCTAGGCTACGAATAAACAAAACGCGTATGACTTTTTACGCGTATTACACTACCGTTTCTGAATGTCGTAAAGGCTGCTTAAAATTAATTAATAATTTTCTTCGTCATTATTTTGAGTCACAAAATTATCGTAAAATCAACTTCGCTCCTAGAATCTTTGAATTTTAACTGAGAGAGATATGGAGATGTGCCAAGGTGTCAGAATAATTTTGATTTTTTTTTTCAAACGATAAACACTTTTAAACCATCGTCCATTAGAAGGAAAACTTATTAAAAGAAAACTAATTAATTATGAAATAAGAACAAAAATAAAATCATTAAATTTTTATTAGAACACTCTTCACGCTAATGCTTTAAAGCAGCGCTGACCAACTTCGCCCGCAAGCCATTTCCTATACACTTTCTATAGATCGAAAATAACAAATGGGTCCTAATTACTTACTCGTATTTCTATCGCGAAATTTTGATTCTCACCAGCAAATTTATATTATTTCAAACAAGAAATTAAATATCGAAATCTTATTTCTTTCTTTTCAAAAATTATTTTTAAAATTTAGTATTGTGTTTCCATATTGTAAAGTATCACGGAGTACTTCCGGACACAATTTTGTATTTTATCTCAACGGATATGCCACATCGAATATTTGTAACACAAAGTTGTGTATCCCGACGTTTCATGAAAAATTTGGTGTACAATGTTCTTTAACTCGCCGGCCGAAAGTTGGACAGCAGAACTCTAAAGCAATGAAAAGGAAATTAATTTGACAAATGAAACATCGTACGTCATGAATTATTTATTTATTCCATCACATTAATTCATTTCTAAGTGTTCGTCGCGATTCGCGGTTGTTCAAATAAACCGAAAATAGAAAAGACACAAAATCATCGCCACAATACAAATCCTCCCAGTACGAAATAGCGCTGACGATTTACGAGTAACGCAACCAGAACGATAGTTTTCCTCCATACGACAAGTATAAACAATCGCAGCGGACGGGATAATGGTGAGGGTCATCAAACGGTTGTTCAAAGAGCTTCATTCCCAAGAATTCGTTTGCGCAAGGCAACGGTGGGTTTTCCGTTACATTAGAACTCCACAGCAAAAAAAAAGGCAACTTTCTTCTTTCGAGGAGCCTTCTAGCAAGTGAAACTGCACCGGCTGGCGCCCCAGTGGCGTCGCGGGCGGGGCACTGGCTGGCGCCGGACACGCGGTTATCAGCGCGATGTGGGACCATTACGCAAACATACGATCCTCGACACTTGTAGGATACAGGCTTTGGCAAAGGAATTCATTTATTAAAAACTATGGCAACAAGACGGAGGGAAAACTCACCGATTGTTTTGTAAAGGCAATATAATTATTATAGGTGAGGTGTTGACAGAGGATGTTCAAATTATAATTAAATATTAAAATGGTACTCTCTACTCTGTCAATATTTGAATAAGCAATAAGTTTTTTAGCGAGCATCATTAGTGCTTATAACTCACGATTTCGGCATAACAGTTACACCGACAGATAAAGGTAATGTGACTTTTATTTTCACGGAAATATATTGAGAAAATCTAGTCAATGTTAGGGGATAGTACAACTTATGTTCAAATTAGTCGTAATCCTCTAAACAAAATAATAGTATAAATCTCTTCTCAACAGATGCAAACAAAACTACATATACAACATAACACC
>NNCF01134341.1:48240-69769 GCA_002313205.1 Laupala kohalensis
GGGGGGAGGGGGAGGGGTTGAAGCGTGAGGTCGAACAAGCGAGCGACGGTCGGACGGACAGATGGGCGCCTAACGGGACGCGACGGACCATCGCAGCCGGGCCATGAACCCCAGGGCAGTCGACCTTGAGGACAGCGCGCCTGCTCGTCGCTCCGCATCCAATATCATGGCCTCTTGCTATTCTATAGGTACGCTCAGCGACGCTATCTCCATTAGGATGTGTAAACACAACGCTTGCTATGCAATGGGGTCCGTGGCTACATTACCACTAGCGAGTTCGATACCAAGCTTGGCACTACTGTAGGAATGGATGCAACTCTCGTCGTTATCATTAATTAATTTATCTTTCAATTCATTTTGTCTTTTTATAACGGTAATTTATCTTTTATCGGTTCTTTATATATTCTTTCTTTATATATTTATTAACATCAATGCAAGGAAATATATCTCTTACGTATTTAAATGGAGTTTACACTAAAATCTATAAATCATTTAAATCTAGTATACTTTATATATGTTTCTTACAGAAAACTTTATAACATTTCTATGGGATTTTCCCTAAGGTGTTTTTTAACAATTCCTTATCGTAATCACGTTACACACAAAAGTAGAGACACTGTTTTACAATAAAGGATGGATTCAACTAAAGCTATTTTGCAATTAACGGTAAATTGCATATCCATGTGATGCATTGCGGGTCGTATGGCAGGTGATTTAACAAGAAATTATTCTTGGGACGAAGTCAGACACAGAACCAAACGCCACACCTACCAGACGACGAAAGCGATCGTGTAAATATAGACAAGTTTTTCAAAACTCTCGAGGGGAATAGGTTGGAGAGAATGGGCACAGTAAATAAAATAAATAATTGTATTCTTTACGGATGGATTAATATCTTAATTTCACCATATTATAGGAAGGTTACTTAAACATAAGAGAGTTTAATTACGTCAACCATTACTATTCTTGGTTTTGTGCTCATCCCTTCTGGAGTATAACTGAACGCTCCAGACGATTGTTTCCGTTGACTTGGCTCTCTTCCTTAAGGCGCACGAGAATAAAACAAACGCCAAAAAGGAAAAGAGACTCGCATTCCAGCCCGAAGGAAGGGGATAGGTTTGCATCCATTTCCATGCATCCAGTGCTTTGTTTCAGAGCGCTCACATGGAACGCACTCCACTCCTCAACCAACATTGAGAAGATTGGTGAGATGATTCAAGCAATCTGCGGAGTGAATCACACGGGTGAAACCATATTCTAACATTTTAATGACTAATCCACTCTTCGCTGATACTTGGACGCGGTGCCTAGTTCCTCTAGAGAAGCAGTATTACCAATGATACCGAAGTCAAGAACAGAATAGAGTACAGAGCAGATTTAAATCAATCAACTTTCGTAAAATAAAATCTACAACTGCGAATTCGTTGAATGCATATTCAGCCTGACACATTAATGGTTTTCAAATTGTTTCGCAGGTTGTAGTGTTTGCAGAATCGAGGGTTGAGTGTTTTTATTTCATGATCAGGAGGGAATTACATTTACGTCGTTATGAAAGCGAAGGAGATGAAAGGTGCGGTTCGAAGATACGGAAGGAAAATTTATGGAAAGGAAATTTCATAGAACAATAACTTTGGTATATTTTCAGAAAGATGGATATTCAATAAACATGTAATTAAAATAGATATTATGTTAAAAAGCGAAGCAGAAGTTACGTGGAATTCCTCCCTACGAAACACCCAACAAATGATTAAGTCAGTTTCCATAAACTGAGCAAAGAGCCATCATGGAAAGACAACGTCATTTTCATCAAAAGGAACAGACATCATCAAGAGTCACATGTTCACATACGAGTGAAACACGCCGTATCTCAAACAGACCGGTAGTATAGTGGTAACGTCTTCGCTTCCACGATCCCGCTGAGCGGTAGAGCGTGGGTTCAAACCCTGCGTGTTGCGAACTAGGTGAAGTTTTCAGCTGGGGTTTCCTTCACCTACTCCAGACAAACGTCGGTTCGGTACCATGAGTTCCCCGGCAACCCAACATCTCTCCTTCCCAATTCCCTTGCCCAAGTACAACGGTTAGGTGGAAGAGCACCTCGCCATTGAAATAAATAAAATTGTTTCCAACACGCGCAACATGAGATCCTTAGTCCCCGTCGACAGTCAAGTTTCTTTGCTATTCGGACACGGATTCAATATTTCACGTCGCTTCAATAATACAACAGTGCACACCTCCTACATTGAGAAAGCTGAGTCGACATGTGTTCGTTAGCCGTCTCATACATTGTTCAGTGGTCTGCACCAGCATACGCGGGCGTCGTCTCGATGCATTTCGGAACTGAAAGGGATTGAATGTCTTATGTCACGTTACTCCAACGAAACACTTCGATATTTTTGCCTTCAAAATTGTTTCTTTCATTTACTAATTGATGGCATTAAGGGGCATGTACACGGGGCTAGTGAATGTCGCTTTTCGACACCTCTTCATGTCCACACACAGTTGAGTATATCGAGGCGAAACTTGGCCAAAAGTATTTTATACAGTAAATTTGGTGAATTGTGGCAAAAAATCATTTTAAGTATATAAACTAATGTTATGCCCATTATTCGTATGAAGAATTTGTATAGAGCTTCTTTTTAATCGTTTATATAGATTTGATACACAATATCTCGAATGAAAAATAATTTCACTTAACATATTTGTTTACATACGTATAAAAGATAACTCCATAATCCATCAAATTGACAGGATAAAAATCTTTTGACCAGGTCTCGTCTCAATGTAGTCCACTCTGCGGCGTCAGGAAGCGGTGTTGAAAAGCGGAGTTCACTAGCCCCGAATACATCCCCCTTTACGAGCAGTTATCAATATTGAGAATTGTCAGTCGTGGTAACACTTGGATCATCCCACCCTCAAGGAATGGTCAAACTTAGGTATCTGTAGTATTCTATGGTACAAAGTCTGTAAGTTAGGTGAGGACCGACTGAGATGCAGCATCACCGGAACAAATATTTACATTTGATTACAGATTGAACCCCTGAAGTTAACGGTAGCTTTTACGGTAGTAAACAAATCACCCTTTATACCTAGTAAGCTCACGACCATAACCGAGACGCATTGGCGGTGGGATATATGCAATGCGAGGGAGATTCCGAGACTGGATAGGAACGTTGCTGCTTCACTTGTCATAAAAATGTTTCGTCAAGCAATCCTCGTTTTCTCACAAGAGGATCAAACTTTTTTTTTTCTCGTTAATTGTGCGGCGCAGTATAATGAAACGACTCCGGAGAAACGATTATTGCCGCTTTGAGAGATTGCGTCTGACGGCAGGCGCATACGGAGTAGACAAGCGTGGGGCGGACTCAGCAAGCGCTGTTGCCGCGTTTCGTCGAAACGCTTTTGTTTCTGCAGACGACCAGAGACCAGGGTTCATGCTCTTCCTCGCGGTCGATCGTTTGCTAACATTGATTTCGTTCATGCAAAAATATTTTCTTAACATGACACCAAATGATTCCGGGGTCAGGTATGAATGGAAATGGAGTATAGTAGTGAAATGCGAGAGGGTGATGCAGCGGTCGAAACCCCTACAATCAAACCCCAGATTCGATTCTCGCCTGTCGCCATTTTTACCTGGCACCGAAAGTCACCAGGGCACCCTAAGATTTTATACGCCATTTTTGCTTTATTGTACACCACCGTGCGTTTAACAAAAATAATTCATTTCGGGACTCTATAGAATTTTATACGCAGTGAATGGAAATATTAAGGTGACACATTGAATAAATGTTTAAAACTTGATAGTTAGAACTAATAAACATACCAGGTAACTATGTAAAATTGAAATGCTAGCATTATTATTTTTAAGTAAATCCTTTTGATTGTTTTATAGTTAATTTCCAAAGCAAGCGGGATAATCACAAATGGGAACAAGATTTTAAAATATTGAACTACTGCAAAATATTTGGTATATACGTTGCCGATAACAGTAGCTATGGATTTGTAAGTGTATTTGTCAGTGAGGAAACACTTCACTACGTTATTTTAAAAAAAACGGTTGGCGAAATTATCTAGATGTACGAGAAAAATAATGCATTAGAGAATGGGAGATGGAAAAGTGCGCACACTACGCGTTTAACTCATACTCACACAGAACGCATAAAATGGTACACTCCCAGAGAATAACCAATCCCACTTAAGAGTTTCATGAATTACCACGAAGAGCATGATGCAAAAGCAGATTCAATGGAAGGGAAAGATCGCGCGATTGTCTCAAAAGCATCGCGTGACACGTCAGTGATATACAGAGGTTACGTCAGTGATTAAGTTCAAATGCAGGTGAGGAATAAATACCACATTTCGATTATCCATTTCAACGTTTCATACGCATTGAAAGAAGCCTCGATGACACTCGCTCGATAAAGGATAATGGTTGCCGGAGTAATTAGTTTGTTTAGTATTTTTATTTTGTTTGTAAACAACTGAAGATATTGAATGTTTTCTTATAGTACAAGACAACAGTTAATTTTGTCTTTAGGTTCGAATTACTTCTCTCGCGTCGGGCAACTTCGCGCTAAGAGAAAGAGTGGGCTATTTCAACGAAACAAATGATGTGGGACACTAGTAAAGCAAAAATTACTATTAGTTACGTCATGTTATGAGATATCTAGAATTGGATGGATTGAAGTTATCGTGACAATTAGAAGAAACAATTTTGAAGACTAATAAATTTACGATAGCGTTCAGTAATTCCTGCATAAAGACGACCTACTATGATACTTTTAATGCTATTTACTGCATTGAGTGAGGAAAGTAATTCGTAGTTTTACTTCTCGACTCAATTAAACTTAGACGCTTAATAACATTGTTTCCCAAGAACATTTGTAGAAGTTCTTATCTTCATTTAAAAAAGAGAACATAACATTTTAGAGAAAACAAACCTCAAAAGTTAGCAGATAGCGTTCAACTGCAGTTTTAAGTTGGCAAAGCAACTCCATTTCTTGGTGATCAGCAATTCAGAGAATTTGTGTCTAATCGGATCGTGAATCCAATCATGTCTACATTAGCAAAATACAATAGCAAATGAGATAGCAAGGTCAAAGGAATATCACGAAGCGAACTAAAATACTTACACAAATGTCAACGATAATTAAGTTATAAGATCGTCGACATTAAGAAGTTATATAATTAGTACACTAGTACTAAAATAAAATCAGAAATGTTTTTGTTGCAAATAAACGAAACGGATGTTGTCAATACGGTCACTTGATTTCGGTGAAATGATATAAATTAATAAAAATAAAAGGTGTTAAGTTCGAGTATTTCCACGGAGAGGCTGTTGGGATTATTTTACTTAGCGGAAGTGTTCCATTAGGATTATTTTACTTAGAGGAATCATTCGATCAAAGTAATAGGTGAAATCCACAGTGAAACTAAGATTGATATTGGGCTCAACGATTACGTATGTAAACGTATAATGTACACGCATGCGACATAGAAATCCCAGTTCTTAACGCAATAAGGAAAGCAAAACAATAAGTATGGCGTAAATTAATATTTCCAGAAAATACACCAGTCTGTAAATTTATGTATTCGTTCGGCACATCGATGGGGAGACTACTCAAGGTAGTGTTCCATCGCCGTTTACTCCGCGCGCTCTGGCGCTCTGGCGCTTTGGCTTTAAGAAAACATGGTGATGAGAGTTGTGCAAATGAGATGAGGGATGAATGACGATGAGTGAAAGTTGTGGTGGAATGATACGCAGGGGAAACGGAAAACTCCGAGAAAACCTGCCGCGAACACCGCTTCGTCCACCACCGCGAAATCTACTTGGATCGGACAGGGTTTGAACCCGCGTTACCAGAGATAGAAGGCGAGTACGCTAGCCACTACGCCACGGATCTCCCATTGTCTGTAAAAATATCACATAACGGACGAAAATAGTGTAAGCTCAACCAGTATTTCATACAACAAGGGATTAGGGAATGAAGAATAAAGACAACAACATCGCTGAAGTGTTGGAGCATTGTGGACACGAAAAGTGAACCAAGTGACCCATTAAGGCAGCAGCGCTCTAGTTCCCATCTGAAAGCGACAACGGGACAAACGAAACGGTAACTCTCGAAACCTTACGTCGAAAAATGGGGACCGTCATAACAGAGCGGAATCTTATTAACGAGCACTTCACCGAACCGAGTCTCTGTTCGGAGAAGTATATAGAGGCGAGCACAGGGAATTCGATTGTTCCTTTTTGGAAACATATCCAATTAATTTTTATCAGTCCTCGAAGAAATGAGGTCGAAGCCTAACGACCCATTCCGATGTTCTCGAAAGGTAAGGAACAAGCGCTAAAGAACTCTCACATCACCAGTGTCGTTCCTACCGGAGGGAGGACCGCCCCTATCTAAAATATATTTACAACCGTAAACAAAAACTTACCCGATTAATAAATAAAATTCAATTTGCAATACTTGGATTACTTGTAATATTTGGATACAGCAATCTAGATTTCATCTCGACGTTGTTCCCCAATGTTTCGCGACGTGTCTAGTGAGTAAACTCACGTAGAGCTGTGTCTCACTAGCACTCGTCATCGTGGTCCTTAGTCGGCCTTATACAAACGAATAAAACTCAAATATCAATTAATTTTCATTCATCGAAGATTTGGATATGCACTAGAAAGCATGCAAGTACGTTTGTGTACTCCACGAGCTTCAGTGTTAGGGTCTCCACAAATACTCCCTCCTCAGGTCTCATAACGTGTAGGTGCTCCACTGCACAGCACCAATCAATTTTATAGAGTTAAGAAGAAATACAGCATCCACAGACGGACGTTGCCCGTTCAGAAGTCGACGTAGCAAATGCGTATTTTCGTTTGTCGCTTCCTTCATCCTGCGTTGGCCGAGCAGCTTTCTTCCCGGTCGACGACATCGAAAAGCGATACGGCGTTTCCGGACGAAGGAGTGCTTCCGGGAACATATATGCTCATGCTTTCAAAGGTTTACTTACTTTCTTTTCTATCGGTCATCCTTTCTTTGTTTTCTGAGTAGTTCTCTCGATTTTGCACTTCTTGGTCCGATCTATGTCCGATCTTAAATTCACGTTCTTACTTAACACAGATTTTTATTGAAAAAAGTATCAGCACAGATGGAATTACATTTTTCTGAGCAAAAACAAAACTCTTATTTAATACGTGCTACGAATGTTACATTGCAGCTGTTTCTCACCGATGTAGAGTGGGTGGGGAATAAAACAGGTTTTCTTAAGAACTAATATTGAATCATTGTACAAAGTAAAAACGACAAAGAATATTTCTCTATAACAGGATATTTGAGTTACGTATTTAATAATAAAATAAACGCGTCTTTTGTTCAAATTGCGCAATTTTTTTCATCGTAACAAAATACTGTACCGGTATGTGTGTTTCATCATTGTTCCTTACAGTTTTTAGAGTGGAATCGAAAATAATCCCTGCGAAATCAGAGAAACATAGCGAGTTCTAGTATCAACATAACATTCGGTAATATCCAGATTCCTAATTTGAGAGGATTTTATGCGCGGTGTAATTCCGGACTTAAAAAGTGATCCTGAATTTAATCATAGTGGTGGCGTCATATTTGAATCGACAACAAATTAGAATTATTATCATCATAACACATATTTGAAATGTGTGGAATCAAAACATCCGGATAACGGATAAATGAAGATAAAGCATACCAAATTCGTGTGCTCTTAAACATAAGAAACATTCACGTTGCACAATCGGGTTTTGCCAATGACAAGGACTCAATCACATCATTTATCTTGGACATCTAAATAAAGATAGAATAATTAAAAAAAAAACACATTGGGGTTTGATTTACAAATATAGCAAAATCCCGTTTTACCAGGGAGCATGGTAACTTTATAAACACAAACTCGCTGATTCTGAACCGTGATTTCGTGTTTTTTTTTTGTTTTTTTGTGGGGTTTTACGGCTCGCCGACATCGAGGTCATTAGAGCCCTAAAATTCTGTACAGGTAGGGAAAATGCAGTTACGCACTAGGGAGAGCCAACATGACTCTCCCCGCGTGTGGGACTCTCCGAATGACTCAACCATACCCACTAAAACACCTCCTGAATTACAATAGATCCAAATATATATCAAAATATTTTGATATATATCAAAGTATATCACCAATTTCGTGGTGTCCGAGTACCTATCAATGTTCTACGTCTTCTTCCAAAACGCTCCTCGCCGCCCTGGTAAGGAGGAGGGGGCAGGGGGACCGGCGCCGGAAGTGACGCATAAGCGCGTCCGTTGGAGAAGGAAGTCGCAGCGTGAATCTAAAGGTCGGCGTTCGTCTGAGGGGAAATGCCTCCGTGATTCTGATGTTCACAGTCCGTGAAGAGAAAGATACGCTCGCTCCCTTGAATGTCGATTTCATCTCTGTGATAACTCTCTAAGTTCATGGCATCCATTAAAATGTTATTCATACAAGACACATCTTGTTATATCGAGTCATTCATTCACAAATATTTAATATCGTGTAAATAACTTCACCCGAAGCAATCTGGAAAACTAGTTTACTGACAGATCAAAATAGCTCTGAGGAAAATCGAGCATTTCATTATTATCTATTCACACGATCAATAAATATAGAAATTGAACACGAAGTGGTACACACGCTTTCAATAATTAGTCGAAAACGTTTTTTCGTGCGGTGAAAATCGACGTGTATCGCAATACTTGCAAACCATGAGCAAATGCGAATAGCTGTTTACACGGAGAAAAAATTAAATTAGTTTATTGACCTCCACGTAGTCATACGCAGTTTGTAACTACTTTTTGACAATAAATTCATTACGACGAACAAAAAATTTGGATGTATTGAATCTACGTATACAATACATGAAATTTATTTATTTATTTATTTTTTTTGTGGGGCTTTAGGGCTCGTCAACAGCGAGGTCATTAGAGCCCTTAAAACTTGTACAGGTAGGGAAAATGCAGTTACGCACTAGGGAGAGCCAACATGACTCTCCCCGCGTGTGGGACTCTCCGAATGACTCAACCATACCCACTAAAACATCTCCTGAATTACAATAGATCCAAATATATATCAAAATATTTTGATATATATCAAAGTATATCACCAATTTCGTGGTGTCCGAGTACCTATCAATGTTCTACGTCTTCTTCCAAAACGCTCCTCGCCGCCCTGGTAAGGAGGAGGGGGCAGGGGGACCGGCGCCGGAAGTGACGCATAAGCGCGTCCGTTGGAGAAGGAAGTCGCAGCGTGAATCTAAAGGTCGGCGTTCGTCTGAGGGGAAATGCCTCCGTGATTCTGATGTTCACAGTCCGTGAAGAGAAAGATACGCTCGCTCCCTTGAATGTCGATTTCATCTCTGTGATAACTCTCTAAGTTCATGGCATCCATTAAAATGTTATTCATACAAGACACATCTTGTTATATCGAGTCATTCATTCACAAATATTTAATATCGTGTAAATAACTTCACCCGAAGCAATCTGGAAAACTAGTTTACTGACAGATCAAAATAGCTCTGAGGAAAATCGAGCATTTCATTATTATCTATTCACACGATCAATAAATATAGAAATTGAACACGAAGTGGTACACACGCTTTCAATAATTAGTCGAAAACGTTTTTTCGTGCGGTGAAAATCGACGTGTATCGCAATACTTGCAAACCATGAGCAAATGCGAATAGCTGTTTACACGGAGAAAAAATTAAATTAGTTTATTGACCTCCACGTAGTCATACGCAGTTTGTAACTACTTTTTGACAATAAATTCATTACGACGAACAAAAAATTTGGATGTATTGAATCTACGTATACAATACATGAAATTTATTTAATTTAGCGGTTATGTTGGTTGTGGTTCAGAATAGAAACAAAATTTCATAACATTATATGTAAAATTAGAGGTAAAAGTATGTATACCTACATGAATAAGATCGCTGGATGTTCTTTACTTCTTTTTATAAAAGTAATGATACCGCTTAGTTCGATCATTCGTCTCATAATAAGCCTAGAGAGTGAAACAAATCTCACACATTCTTACTTATATTACGTCTCAGGCAGATGAGTGAGATTCCACACCACAACCGGAAACATTGGAGGAGGAAAAGATCATTTTCCACCAATACACAACGTACTAATGTCATCTTTATATAGAATAGGATAACAAATCTTACGAGGAAAATTTCTAAGAATTACCAACCGATAAAGACTGTTTTGAACTGTGGCTCAAGGGGAAACAGGTAATTTGTGGTGTTGTAAGAGGTGATAATTGTGATCCAACCCGGACATAAGCATTTCGGATTTATACTTATAGTTTAATGCGGAACTGAAGCAATTTTACTCCACGTTATTCGAAATTAATAATTCTAATCTTCGTCAAAATGCAAAGGCTGAATCCACAAAGAATGTCTGAGCAGTCTTTTTACGAAAATATGTAAGTGAGCACCTGGCGCAAAAACCAGGTGGGGTGATGACGAAGTTGAGTCGCATAAGATGAAAATTAATTGGACAACTTGCGGGGCAGAAAGGAGTGGAAGAAAATTTTTGTGAAGGTCAAAAGTCTTCCCGAAAAGTTGTAGAGCCTATAGAAACAGTATATAATACTAAATTTACAGCCCAAAAAGTAAAAAACTTTGTATGAACACGTGGACAGTAAACTAATTTATTTTCCCGAAGCAAGGGACCAACCCGTCAATTTCACTCAAGGGTCCTAAGGCAGTGGCGGATTTATCGTTTTGCGTCCCAAGACAAATCATGCCACACGGCCATCTAAATTAAGAACGACACACGGCAATCTAAATTAGTCAGCTACTTGTTATAATATTTATATAACATATTTAATAGAATACAAAATATTTGAATTAATTTGCGTACATAATACTACAATTCTTATGTTATGAAAAATATTTTTAATAATACCAATTATTAATAATAACAATAATTAATTATAATAACTAATACTAAGTTATTATTCGAACACTTGTCCGCCGGACGTGTTCCATTCGCTTGGTAGTTTTCCCCTCGCGGCATCCGCCGCCGTGTCGGATGTTATGATCGCATTAGCGCCCAGCAGCCGTCACTCGCGCGCACGTGTAGGGAGACGGGCACTGGTTCACCTCGGTCTTCGTCGCACGCGGCAACAACAGGCAATCACGCGTGCGGCTCCTTTCGCGGTGGCGGCTTTCGTCACGTGCGTGTGTTAACGGACTCTCCCCACTCCACCACGCAAACTGGAAACCTGATTTGGGAGAACAGCTTGGCTCTTACTAATTCACACATATGCTTTACTTTCTGCGAAGTAGCGATTCGGAACATAACAGGCTGTGATAAAGAAATCATTTCATGCGTATAGGAAAGGTTGGTAACAAACGTTACTTTAAACAACGGAAAACATTGTTCTTCAAAATGTCAACAAGCTTTGAAATGTTTTATAGAATGGAGCAATAAATTTACCATTCTCAAAACTAACTTGATGGCATCACATTTTTTTTTCTTAAATGTTTTTTAATCTGATTACTTAGACATTTGGGAGTTCCTCCTCTTTATCGGAAATAATGGATTAAAAAAATCTCATCATACGATCCGGTAATTTGCAAATCTTGATCGAAAATCAATTTTATATTTCTCGGAGAATAGTCTTCGAAGTAATTAATTTAAATGCATAAAAGATTTATACTTTATAGTTCTGGTATTCAACACATTTGGTGATATAGAATGGACCGAACCTGCTTCAAACGACTTGCCAAATTCGCAGTTTTCCAAAAAAAGAAGGCTGAAGCCATTTTCATGCAAATGTCAATCTCCAGCCAGACTCCGTAGGCGAGTGGTTCGACTCTTGAGTCACCGTCGGAGCAACCTGGAGAGCGAATGAAACGTATGGACTCCCGAAATGCGAAACATAGGAAAGTATTTCAGTGTTTTCCAGAACATCGTATTTAGAGTATGCGAGAGAATTTCGTGCAATTTGCCTACTCTTTCATTTAATTCCTTGCTCTGGTAATACTGGCCACAATACAATGAATGCGGCTTATGCTGTCATTATTGTACCACAAATAAAATGGCATTTTCCTCAGAAAGAACAGAATTCAAATGCGAAAACCAACGTCGCAACTCCAGATTGTCGAACCAATCAAAGTCATGAGAAGTATTGGTTCCAAATGCTCTAAGAACAAAGAGTGCTTTCGACGTGGATACGAAACTTTATTTAAAAACTGCTCATGACACATTATGGTCACACTGGAAATGAAAAATGTAAATGAAATATAACTTAGTTCTCGCAAGCAAAATATGCAAGTAATTATTGAGGCACTTCGCAACGATTTCATTGAAATTATACACGCGCAGCAAACTAGAAACAGAAATCAATTCAAAAATCACGTTCATTTACTGACCAGTCAATTAATTTGTTATTTTTGATTAATTTAATTTTTATACGCGGAGATTATACTTCATCCTCAACTCGTCTTCAATAGATTGTACCAAAGGTCAAAGACGACTGGCTTTCGTTTTTCTGCTGAGAAAACACGCTGTGTTCTTTTCAGTAGGAGACCAAGTCAGAACCTCACCTTGCCCTGGGGGACAACGTTCTAAAATTCAATTCATTAGTAAACTTTATAGGTATTATCTTTGAATTGTTTATAGTTTCTGAATTTATAATTTACCACGCTCATACTTGTCACCAATTCCTAACAGGTAATTACTGTTTTATGTATTTCTAAAACGTTAAAATCTGGAAAACTAAAGTTCAAAAGTTTCGATTTTGTCACACGAATCAAGGCAACAGTTTGTCTTCTTGCCAGTTAACAATAACTGAATTGAGATAAACGTTTTATTAATCACGTTTCTTCGGCATCATTTTCTTGCTTCATCACAAATATTTGTCATTTGAAGAAAAAACTTGAATTGTCATAAGAACTGAAGTTCGTTCTTAAGGAATTAGATTAAAAAATAATTTTCTGAGTGCCGGAGTCGCGGAGCGCTTGCACCCGGATTTTTACGTAAGACCCTCCGTCGTCTTCACGATGACCACTCCTCGTGTCTCTCACTAGAGCCTGTGCCCTGTTCGGTGGCGTGTCGCCTTATTCGCGACACCCAAGAGCTTCCTCCCGCCGCTCTCAGTTGGCATCGGCAGCCGCGTGATCGCGCCCGACACGTGGACCGCCGCGCGTCGGAACCGCTCCATGGCTGGACACGCGACGAGCCAACGCTGAGCGTGTCCTTAGGGAGAATGACGTCTATTCGCGATGTAATACCTGCACCCATTAGGGACACGACAAAGTGCATTGTCTACAGTTGACTAATAGTCGCATTGGAAATGAAATATATTTCTGCGATTTAAAAAAAAAGAGGGGAGGGGGGAAATCATTACATAGAGGCAATGCAAAACAGTTATGAAACTATCAAATGGGAAAATGCATACGATACCTCGCGTGTCCTTTTCCAAGCATTAACGACGAAAATATATTTTTTCACACATGTATTTTTTCTAAATCCGACAATAGTAACCAATAAAACAATGCTTTCTGAGATGTTGTCGGACGAGTTAGATACAACCAACGAGGGAGGATATCTTATTCTGAGGTTTTCTGACAACATTAAAACCAATATTTATAGCAACACGGAAAAATGATGTACACGTGTTTTATTCCCGTACTTCGCTTTGCCCTCGGTACCGGACAACATTTAAATATATTCGATAAATCGGGACAAATCTTAGAACTATATAAGAAACACAATTAACATTGAAATAAAATAATTTTCTTCCCGTATTACTGAAAAAGAAGCAGTTAAAATATATGCAAATGTTATTTTGCAATAAAGCGTATTTCTAGCTACTACATTTTGAAAGCATTTTCCTTCTTGACTGTTACATAGGATGCAATTTGAACATCATTAACTCCAATAAATCTTTATACGTAATATCACACAAACCCAACCAGATGCCATCTTCTTAAACCACAATTTCCTTTCACAAATAGCCACATCCGACCGGACATGTGTTCTTTATGGAGAAATAGACCGCAATTGATAAGGAAGTTCAAGTCTTGAGCATTATTTTCTTTGTCATAGATTTACAAATCTTCGATGAAATGACAATTTCAGCTCAATTTATTTAAACCTCCTGTCCTCGTGATTGACATAGCTTTGTTAAATTAAAAATTAGAAGAAAAAGTGCCCTCTCTATGACGTCACAGAACGATAGCCTTCCTACGACAATTCCATTTTGATTAAATCGCACACTGCTTTCGCCATCTTTTTCCTGCCCCAATCAAAAAATCCACGTACGCAGTGAATGTTTAAGACAGGTGCTTCTGGCTGGCAAGCGGTGACCCGCAAGGTCGACACATACGTGTGTGTCATGCGTCGCGCGCAGCGAACATAATGGCGTCCGCGAGAGGACGAAGAAGGTTTCGCATTTCGGCAACGCGAGATCCGTCCTCGTGGTGTTCACTGCAGCGGGTCGAGCCGTGTCACGCACCTCACCTCCAGCTCCGGTTCCCGAGGGCGCTCCTCCAGCGAAACGACCTCACTCGGAAGTACAAGGGCAATTACACAGCTTCATTCGCGAACTATTCGATTGCTTTTCACTTAGTTCGGAAGATCGACCAACACTGGTCGACGAATATCTTTTGCCCTAATAAGAGGAACCACGCTAATTCCACAAAGAATTTACAAAACCTCGATAATCCAAAATATACTTTAGATTATCCTACGGGAGAAACAAATTATAAGAATTATTTCTAAATTATTTAAAGAACGTTGTATCTGCATTATCGTCATTCAAATTTTTAGGATTAACCCTTAATCTTCCATAGCAACAAATATTTAGTACATATTATAATTATATACACAAATGTGGAATTGGTGTTTAATTTAAACATTTCCAGTTACCATACAAATTCTTTTATCCCGCACATTAATAATAACATATAATACACACAATGCATTCTGTAAAGGTTCCACGATTTGCGTTGTGCACATTTTTTCTGGTGAAATGACTTTTAAAATTAAAAACAATCCTCTGTAATTCGAAGAATATGTGCAGTACGCAGATTCAAATGGGCGGACTACTTGTGTTACATTTCATATATTCCATTCAATCACATCCGACTTTCAGAATCCAATTAGTTTACAAGGGGCAGAATCGATAAGAGAGAGCAGTATGTTAAAGCGAAATATAGATGGTTTTCCGTCGTCTTCCGCAAATACAACATAAATTACGAAATTATCCATGTTTTAACAGAGAATAAAACCCCAAAACAGGAGTGTTTAACTTGTCGCTATCTACGTGACTTCTTTAAGTAAATAAATAAACAAATTTTAAAAAAACGTGAAATTATGAGAAACGACTGGGAAGGGACCAACTCCAGCTCCCGGACGACGCTGGATAAGTTCAGCTTGTAAATAACGGGAAAGATTTAATAGTTCTGTGATGATTCCTATGATCGAAATTATTTCCACCTCAGATATTGGTAGAAATTGTGTAAAATGAAACTCGAAAGATATTCCAATTCGAAATAAAACTCCACAGAATGATCTTCGAATGGAAGTTCCATCTCCGAGTCCGCTGTAAACATCCCTCACAATGGGAGACCTCAAGAGAAGTCTTCGTAGGACAGTCAAGGTGAAGATGGCTCTCACCGACGGTGTGAGTGCTTGAAACGTTGCGCGCTCGGCGTTAATGAAAAGACTTGAGGGAGAGGAGTAATCTGAGCTGGCAGGAATAGTTCGGAGGAGAGAGGCATTACGTGAAGGCACGCAAGTGACAAAAACCTTTATGTAGAGAAATTGCAGAGGAGAAATGCTTAGCAAATGAATGTACGTTGGAAGCTTTGACCTGATCGTACTAACACAAAAAATTACCATTACTATCGTAATTTTAAAAAATATGAACACACTTGGAAATTTTTTATGGATTATTAAGTGGTTTAGATGATACCCAAAACTATGAAAGTAAGATGACTAAGAAGACATAAAATGAAAATTTCGACCTCATGGAACTATATGGCTTAGGTTACTATTTAAATATACACGCGTTTCTGAAATATACTATAAAAATAACACACAGAACACATCTTTAAAAAACCCAATTGAAACGAAAAAAATAATAAATAAAACACCTTTTTAAAAACAAGCTTTTATTCAAGCGACGTACTGAAAGATAATAATAAAAAATAATAATAATAAAAAGTGCCTTTATTTTGGTGAGACTCAGACCTTGAGGTCTGCTCTTCCGTCTAACCATTTTAAAACACTTACATTTTAAATACAAGATTAAAATTGTGAGGATCGCATTTACATTAAGATAAGTTAAGGTTTTCATTTAGGTAATGCAATGCCAAATGCTAATACCTCCATACATATTTCACATTAGTGGATCCTAATAAAAATAAACGTACTTACTATCTTTATCGCTAAAAATGATTCAATATTTTATGTTGAATTATTCGTTTTCAAAAAGCTTGTCGCGCGAAATGTTCATAAAAGTGGGTACCTATTAATATCATAGGACAGTAACGAGCTGGTAAGTAATTGCCGATGTTTGTATTTTATTTACGAATCGCGCATTAAAGTGTTTTGATAACAAATAATTCAACATTATATATAACCAAATTTCAGTTCAATCGGTTGAGTGGAACTGGTTTAAAATTCATTTGCAAGATTTGGCCCAAACATACAAACTAACAAGTGAAGTTAAATAAAAGCTTGTAATAAAAAATCTACCAGCGCCTTGCTTGTCTGGACGAGGCAACCCACCACGCATAGAAGCTCTCTTAGCTGCATTCGCTTCCCCTTGCACTCACGCCTTGCGACGTGACGATACGGCGACGACGGCGTGGATGCTTATCGTCCGTGCGCGCACAGACTCCATATGGATGGCCCGCCTCTTCCTCTATTATAAATTCCTTCATCCTGTTTCCTGCATGAGGCGTCGCGACAGATATTCATTCGTTTAAATTTAGCGCAGTTCCACGAAGTGTATAATTTGTCAGTCTTACATTACTCGTTTCAATAACGTTCAGAATTATGAATATGACAGTAAGAAGAACAGAAAGATGTGATAGTAACTGGACCGATACTAAATTATTCGTGTGTATGTAGTTCTACTATGACTAGAGTACTACCTTGTTGTCAGATGCTATAGTTAGCTACACTTTCAAAGAAAGTAATTACTTTTTGCATAAATACTTATCATAAGGAAAAACAAATATCAGTAGGCTATGATTTTATTCATGGAAAATTATTACACTCGAGATCTTCACTTCAACATTTTGAATTCTCTTCCAAAATATTGTTACATTCACTCTCACTTGTGTTTTCGTTCAAAACAAAGGGCGTGTCATAACTTTGGCTCGATAACTCGTCGAGTTGAAGGTACTGCATCGACGTCATTATCCTTCCAAATTGGACGCTCGTAGGTGTATAAATAGAAGCGCTGATGCTTTTCAATAATTTCACTGCGGCTCGGATAAATCCCGCGCAAGACAAAGCAAGTTAAATAGCTGTAGAACGCTCTAAATTTGTAATTAATTCCTGCAGGGAGATGGGGAAGCCACGAGAGGTCACGTCAGCCATCAAGCGTCCCTGCAGTGCAGTGTTGCCAACAGTTTTAGAAGGAAATATGCTAAAAAGATACGCGCTTCTCAAAACACGAAGTTTTGACAAATATCAAAGGTGTCCAGGGATATAATTATGACTGATAAAATTAAATCACAACATCTAAGCATTATGAAATATAATTATGTGTAAGGGATTCAATTTTGTTGATCAGCTTTCACAGTCCAATAAGCTGCAAGAATCTTTTGTTGGAGGCAGTTCGGTGGAGAAATGCATTGTTTCGAGTGCATTTACCTTCCTAGTAAAAATAAAATTGATCATAAACGATACTTTCTCAAGAATGAGTTAAATAGTTCTCAAGCATGGTAGAACATATTCAAAATCCTGTTTTTGAAAATATTTAATGTTGTTCCATATTACAGTGAATAGAAGGTAGGAAAAAAATTCAAACGTCATCAAATATCTGCGAAAAATGTTAATTCAAACAAACGGATGAGAAACAACTGTTTCATGAGTAGAAAAAAACTGAAGATGTGAAGTATAGTCATTGCTGTTCTGAAACAACGCCATCAGCTTTAAAGGCCGAGTTCTCAACTAAAGTCAGGATGGTAATGGGGGTGGGGAGTAGACAAGCACCGAGATCGGTCGAGAAGATAGCACCCTCTCCCTTGCCCTTCCGCTCATGGCTGGAAGGAGTCATTGTCGCTGAGGTGACTCACGCTGTCGCAACTCCACCATAGGAGAACACGACTGGGATGCCGGTTTCTACCACGCAATTTGGCCGGGAGAATGATTTCAAGCGAGAATACTACCAAACCCAAAGAAGATACTTCAATTTAGTCACTTCATATCGACTTATCTCAAATAAAATTTGCTTCAGCACCTTTTGATAAGCACAATAATAGTAAATAAATCCTCGGCTGTACTTAACACTAATATGTTACCATGAACTTTTACCTTGAGCCTTTAACTGCTCATTAATGTTCATTTCATGTGATATCAAGTAGTGAACCCCCATTCTAGTTGCAAAATTGGAATTGGACGAATTCCAACACGGTAGTAAAGGAACAAAGAACTTCGATAAATCCGGGACCGCCGATGGCAACCAGACGCCATTCAGACTCAAGAGAAAGAACAGCAAAAGAAATACTGCCAACCTTTATTAGTACAATGGAATAATTTGGGCGATTCAGAACCGCAATTACTGCCTTCTAGAGCTCGTCGTCACCTCACGTTCTCACGATCAAGAACAACATAACCTTCAATCTACTTCCGTCTTCTGAATTTTCTCTCTCTCTTTCGTCACCACCAAAGCTGAATTCGGTCATCACACCAAAATTCTAATCAATTTTCTCAGTCAAACGAAAGTTGGCAATGCTATACCAGCGTACTAATTGACTCATAACTGTTTAAAATATGACGATCCTACAAAGTGTACAATACTTACGAAATGTAATTTAACATAAATTTATGTAAAAGAAAAAGTAAAGACATACCTGCCACTAACAATTAGAATCCCCATTCCTCACTACAGGACCAAGGTATATTTTTTTCGCGAAATGATCGTTCTCATTCTCAAACTCATTAAATTGAAATCAACGAAGTGAAATGCATTGCACAGCATTACTCCGGATTCAGTCTTAAGAAAAAACATCCTTTTGCGCTAATGATGGGGTGCTAACAAAAGAAACTGCGTACGAAATTTTCTCCGAAATAGTTAAGACTATTCTACACAATTTAGGAGAAAAACTAACAACAACTTTGATAGAATTATTCTCATTTCTTTATCACAACATTATTTGATGCTCGAGTTAATTTAATATGTTATTTTGAATTGTTATTCACTCAACGTAACTCATTTTCTGTAACCATAGAAATGCTAAACACCAAGAGAAAAATTGAGTTAAATTTTCGAAATAGAGGATAGTTTTCCTTAGGAAATAAGACTATATGATTAATACACAAGAGTAAGATGAAAACAAACTTCCTATGAACACACATTTCGCCTGCATCCTTAGCAATAACAGAACCTGCTAGTAGGTTTATCGGACAATACATCTTATATTTATTCAAATGAATATATTATGAAAATATGATATTTCTGTCAAGTAAAGGCATCTCGAATTGACTTAAAAGTTCATAATTTGAAAATTCTTTATTCAACATGCTCTGTCTGCGTTATTGTTAGTTTGACGGCCATCAAAAGGGGTTTATGTCCCCCCCTCCCCCGATACACAAACTAAATTCGTGCCGGGAATGAAACATAACGTAAGTCCAACGAGTGATGAATCTCGTGACGCAACTCCCCGTTATACGAAGACAACTGTTACAATATGACATTAGCAACGGATGTCAAAGGTACCGGATGCAACGCCGCGACTTCTCGGTAACAATCAGTCACCGTATCCTGTTATTTGCAGCATTGCGTCGGCGTTTGTTCAGACCAGGTTTGCACTCGGTGAAGGCATTTCCGCAATTATACAGGATTTCTTCTTCTCGGGCAGCGGGCACGGAATAAGACGAATGTGCGGAGACAAATTCACAGGCTCATTCCTCTCAGTAGGAGACAGAAGTCTTCCAGAGGAGCGGATCGTACATGGCAGCATGTCTCGATTGTATGACACAGGAACTGTTCAGATGGAAAATTACCCTCCTGCAATGTTAGCATTCTTTCAGGTTTATAGGAAACATAAACAAAGTACTAAGGTGCGCATGTCCGCGATACCTGGACACAGACTTTGTCTAGGAATTACTCAGAAACAGTTGGCTACAGACTCGATTCAACAGAATAAATATTTGATACAAAGTTTCCTTTGATGTTACAAAACACTAATTTAAAGTTCCTCAAAATACTTTCAGTCAGCAGTAATTCAATTAAAATTATTTTCTAATACCAATATTAACATCTATCCAACATCTTTTTTATTCTGAGAATTTAATTCATTGTTATTAGGGTTTCTGCAAAACGCGATAAAAAAGATCCATTACCAAAAAATCATGAAAAGCAAAACAAAATCCATCTCATACTCCCCTCCATCGCTTAGAGTTTCATCAATATTTACATTCGTTGGGTACATTACTCTCATGTGAACAAAGCATATCGTAATGTCCCTACCACCGACAGTGCCCGCGAATACCTCGTCAGGTCATTCCAGTAATTAGTGCAACATTATGACGCTTTCTACGACTTCTCCATCGGGGCTCTGAACAGGTTTTGCGGTTTCATGTATTTCTTTGAACTCTGCATACACTCTTTTTATGGCGCTGTATTAAATTACGGAAATTCGACAAAAAGTCCACAAGGAAGAGGGCAATCTGGATTGGCCACATTTCAAGGAAGGGTATTTCTGTGATGGGAACCACAATTCAAGCGAAGAGTGAGTAACCGGAGGGTAAAGAGGCCGCGGAATGAACTGGAAGGAGCACGGGATGTCCCAATTCGTAAGATTTATGATGAACAAGTCAGTACTAAAGACACGCACTAAGAAAGAAAGAACGAAAGACAAGGATTGTAGTTAACGTTTAGTAGCGAAGCTGAATTATTACAGGGGAACCAATGATGATAATTTACAGTCCAATAAATTTCGTATGAAATTATTAGGATAAAAATTGTTACAGAAGTAAGAATTCTACTCCTCGAAAATGTTGAAAATACAAAATAAACCCAATGGTTGCATGATGGCATTATTACATTTGAACTGATAAATCGATACTTCATTATAAGAGTTCGTTTTCGCATGGAAGAGAAATTTCGTCATTCCTACGAGTGAAAGGGAAACATGATCCAACAAATTCAGAGTCACACAACACACACAAAACAACTTCGTCAACGCAGAATCGCGACGAGACAGACCGCAGCTTGACATACCGACAGAGCGCGTTCACTGCAACGTGTTCACGCGTCGTGTGTTTAGAAAACGCCGCTGGGGATTGGCTCGAGCACC
>NNCF01134344.1:0-52460 GCA_002313205.1 Laupala kohalensis
AGAGAAGCGCATTCGACGCGCGCGTGGCCTTTGACCTTTCACGGTGACGACGTCGTCGTTGCTTTGCGTTGCGCTGCAGACGCAGCACTGAAAGCTCAGCGAACGCCCATTCACAAGAGCCGAGCGATCGAGGACAATGGGACACACGCAAAAGGACTCAAAGAGAATAGATGGAACTCGAAGGAGCAATCGTAGCGAAAGGGATGGGAAACTCTCCACGGAATTCTAAGATGCGACTCAGAAAGAATTCTGCAATTTTGGCTGATCTCGTTGACAAGGAAAATAGGAAAGAAGAAGAGGGACGATGTGGGAAGGAGATGCAAAGAGCTCAAAATATAGTCAGGAGTTTGGAACTAAAATTAACTACAAAGATTTGTATTCATCTTCTGGATGGGTACCCTCGGCTTTGTTTGCGTAAATTATGGACGAAAATTCAAAACAAAGCATTTTATCTCAAATCGCTGCTTTGAAAGCGGAATTTCGAAAAAAAAAATTGTCGTAGTGTCTATGCAAGAAAATGAAAGAAAAGAAACATATAATTTTTTTTTTAATTTCTATTTCTAGTATTTTTCTTTGCGTTGTATAGCAGAGGATCACTGAGAAGGAATTGATCGATATACCTGTTTTAGAGGGAGGAATTGGGGATGTAGAGTGAAGTGTGGTTGCCCTGAATTTTTACTTTTATTCACTACATTTTTATTACTATAATACTATATCTATAGTATTACTTATATTATTTTATATATTTTTCAATCGGTTTTTGTATAAAAAATGTCTCTTTTAAACTACAACGAATAGTAAAATGAAGCAAAACTACAAACATTCCCGTAAGAAGCTTGGCAGGTTCTTCTCCGTATGAAATTCTTGACGATGTTATTATATAATCATTTTTACTACAATCTTTTTGGATATTATCCATCGTCTTTACATGTTTATACCTTCACGTAGGTGTATTTTCGTTTTGTAACGTTTCGGACGTTCTCTCAACGTTCGTCTTCAGACGTCCGGCAGCACCGGTATTCGAACCACGGTACGTGTGACTTAGAGGATGTATGACTACCTTTACCCCTACCCGTGCGATAAAAAGAACACCATAAAGCCGTACGCCACGCAGATACCTTCAAGTCTAGGTTATCTGACAACGTCGCATCCTATGGGAAAAGGCCTCCCCCATCGCCAGTGAAAGCGACCTAAAAATACGGAAAATCAAGAAGGCCGCATACATCCGCCTGACTAGTAATCCAATAAGTCAACCTTGAATCGGCATACATCCCCTATGGATGCCAATAATAAAGGGTACTAATACTAGAGCAGCACAACACAAGAGGATAAACATATCATCTAGACCGCCGGGTCGCAGTGGTTCAATGATAACGTTCTCGCCTTGAACCAAGGTACGCTCGTTCCGGTGCTGCCGGACGCCTGAAGACGAACGTTGACAACGCCCGAAACGTTGAAAAACGGAAATACACTTGTTGTGAGGAAATAAACAGGTAAAGACGATATATAATGTCCTAAAAGATTGTAATAAAAAAAGCTTGGCAGTGTTGACTACCTTCCCTATGAAAGTCATTGTATATTCTGTATTTCAACTAACATCGCCAATAATACATGTTGTTTCCTCATTACGTGTATTGGCTCATGTGTTTTGTTTTCGAAGTCAAGGATTCACAATATATTATATTGATGTTACGTTGGGGATTTTAAACACACTCGTAAAAATCAATGAAATGGAAAAACGATGCGTCGTTTAGGAGAGTAGACATTACCGGCTCTGCTGTTTAATTTAAGTGATTACCACGACTGCCAATGATTTTAAAAAGAGGGATACAATAACAACAAAACAGAGATTTATATGTATACTCGGACCGCAGCACAGATTAATATCAATATGTGATATCGCCAAGTGATCTCTTGCAATTGTATCTCTAGCAATCAGCCGCAAGGAACATTTTGTTTAGATGTTGATTCTTTAATCAACAACTGAGATGATACGAAGTGCAGAACAAAAGTTTCTTCTAGACGACTGCTTGTACTATTACGTTCAAAAATTGAAACCTGATTGAACTATTTATCACTATTTATTTGTCATATGACTCATATTAATTTAGTATTATGTGTACTCAAATTTGGCACGGTTGTGTACATTAATTCTGTAGCCCCATCCTGGCCCGGGTTTTGCTCCGGTTTTCCTTCGGGTAGAGGTGGATTTCTTATACAGGTTCTCTAGGTTTTGTCTAGGGACATGTTTAGTGTAACAATAAATCGTGAATTTAGTGTTTTTTCAACTCTTATGATTTTTAAACACTATACTCAGAATAATCTATAGTTCCATAATAATTTGTGCATTTTTTTTTGCGTTAAATTACAAACATAGACATTCTATTAGTATCGTAACTCGCAGCTAACTTTTTATCTTATCTAGGAACTTTTGCTGAAATTTTTGAATCCGCCTCTGCCTTAGGGCCCTTGATCGGATTTGATGGAATGGTCCCTTGCTTGCTTCCGGAGAGTAAATTAGATTTTTGTCCTCCACGTGGTCATATGCAGTTTGTACTGCTTTTTTGACAATAAATTTATTATTATTATTATTATTAAATAAACTACGCGTTTAAATAAGCGGGGCACCCCATTCATCGTTGCTTAACTGCATGTTCTAAAATTTATCGTAGAGAAATTTGGAATGAGAACGCTCCCATGTATTATAAAGATACTCCCTTATTACGCGACTTGCGTACCTCCCCTTTTGCGCTGCATACAATGTCAATGGGTAAAAATTTCAAGAAAACCAAGCAAAGGTATCACACTTCAAGATGTGAGGGAGAGCTAGTCTCTCGTAAACACTCAATAATGTCCACTCTAGAAGGTTAGATTAAAAAATCACCCGCATCTGAAGACCCAGCTCCAGTCCATATCCGCCCACTTCCTCTGTCGAGTTCGCTTCGTTTGTCACAAACTACTCAGGACCGTGTCCGCTTGTTCAAGGAACACGGTTAACATGTTTTGCACCAATGGTAGTAATCCCACTGCAAGGATCTTACTTCAACGCTTCACCCCTTTTGATAAATTGGTTTTCTCACATTTAAATCGATGGAATCGTTATAAAATAGCATTAAATTTGGGGTCATAAGACATAAGGAGTACATTGCATAAACAGTATGTGCTGTGCAGTTTAGATGACTTGGTTGCTTCCAAGATTATTGTGGATTTACGTACTATGTATACCTTCTATAACCACAGAAATAAATTTCTAATTTTTATATATCTTTTCAGATTCTCAGAAAACTTCGTTAAGAATTTTTCTTTGTCATGTGATTGATTTAGTGTTTCCTTAAAGTAAAAATTGTTTTCAGCTTTGTAGATTAATAAGTTTTATGTAGTCTCTAAAATACGTTTTCTTATTTTGTACGGATATAATTTTCAACTTATCGTGAACTCCAGTTTCAATTTATAATCTTTCCTTTGGAACAAGATCTGTTATTCCACAAAACGCGTTACTTCAAGAGACGTTGTGTATGCGCACGTTACGTCAAGGATTACTACAAGTGGAGGACAAAGTATGCTTCATATTGATAAAATACAAAAGCAGTAAAACAATTAAAATTGGGTGTTACTCAGTAGATGAGAAACTTCACTCGGTGACTATCAAGCTTACTGATATGTCCGCCAGAGTTCAGTTGCGTTACGTGAGGCGGACAATCCACTGAACGTATAATCGAATCGAATTGTAGAACCAAATTAAATAAAGATTATGAAGAACATTGTTTTCAAGCATAAACCTAAAAGTGAATGAAACCGAAGAATTAAGAAGTCTTTACTACGCGCTTCATTTATTGAGCATTCAATCTAAAATATTTTTTTTGTACGAATGTGCTTAAAATACTAAAAGTTATATACGTATTATTGTATGTTTTCTTCGGAATGTTTAATTTTTGAAATTAACACAAATTTAAACAAATTTATTAACAGGAAACTACAGAAATAAAATTTAACAAATATTTTTAGAACATTATATAATGCAATGCCGGGCAAAATAAACCAGTAGATAATAAGATCGTATGAAAGGAAATGTATTCCACAGATAAAGCACCTGTATGACACAGGTTCGTCTGATAACATAATTTTCCTTTGTGTTATATAGTGGATTATGGATTACTTTTTAGATCGTTTTATCCTCTCCGTAGGTTACAGTTTCTTCTCATTAAACTTCCTATCGACTTCAAAAGATAGAACTTTGATATTAGGTTCCATGAATTAAAGTCAGCCGGGAATTCCTTTAGAGCTTATAAGCTTCCGGATTTTCTTTGACGTTTCTTTTGACCATGTGCGAATCATCACATTACGGCGCGTATCCACGCGAAAGAACTCTTTGGAGAACGTAAGCTCTACAAAAAATTAGAATACTAGAAGGTGAGTTATAAGGTGGGAATAATTTTGTAGAACATTGATGTTTTATTACAGTTCAATGAGAATCAGTGATACTCGTAACAGAATGCCTTGTTATTCTTTAACTTTGAAATGATATTGAAATTACGCGAGGAAAATGAAATGAAATATTATTCGAATGATTTTGAAATTTTTTACATTCCAATGCTACGATAAACCAATATTTCATTAATACGATGCGTACAACTTGTGTTTTCTTCCTGTGAATTTAATTTCTTGGTTCTAGCACGATTCCATAATTACAGCACTGAGCTACTTACTGGACAAGATCATTATATGTAGGAATCAACTCTCGTACCTAACTTCCAGAGTAAATCCCAGGCCTATCAAGTCTCTTCTCTTCTCTTTCTAGAGCATTTGTATGATTTTAACCAATATCTGAAACGTCTTTATCTGCAACTACAAACTAAACTAACTTTTCCCTCTCTGCATACAACGCCTCAAATTTTGTTACACTCTTGTATCTCACAAATTTGACATAAGTGATCTTCTAGACCAGTGGTTCCCAACCTGGGGGCGATCGCCCCCCGGTGGGCGATTTGGGTTCTAAGGGGGGCGATAAATTTGTGGGGGGCGACAGGGGGGCGATCAGTATGAAAAGGCAGAAAAAATAAACTAACTCTTCTGTAGAGTAGAATCTTAAGTGTCGCAGAAACACGGTAGCGGTTTAAAAACAAATTCACTCGTTTTTAAGAAAATTATGGGCAAAAAATATGATCTGTATAAAATATGCAAGTGTGCATGATAGAGTTGCGTAATTCCTCAGGGCTCGTTGGTCACGCGCCGGTAAGGGAATTGGTGTGAAGTAGTTGAGTCACCAGCTATTTGTAGCTGGCAAGGTCACAGCGCTACCCCTTCTACTGGCACCACCATCACAGGTTAGTGTTGCGGGCATGTTGTTGTTAGTGCGTACACATCTAGTCTTCGTGTCAATCACAACACTCACCCTAGTTTGTCATACGTCTTCTATGTCTTTAGTAGGCTACGCCAGTGACTACATTGCGATTACATTGTGCGTATCTGTTTAGTATTCGTTCGTTAGTTTTGAAGTACGGAAGACCGCGCATGATGGATTCGAGGAAAAAGTGTCGTCAGTACTCAGCTGAGTATTTGAAATACGGTTTTATTGTGTCACCAAAAAATGTGCAGTTTCCACATTGTCTTTTGTGTGATAAAACATTTACTAGCAATGAAGCCATGAAGCCTTCGCGGATGAAAGAACATTTATCAAGAGCACACAGTGACAAAATGAATAAAGACGTCAGTTATTTTCAAGAGCTCAAAGCTAAAGCAGAAAAACGTCCCAATGTAAGTGAACTATTTAAAAAACGAGTAACCGATCTTGACAAAGGTCTTCTTGCTTCTTACGAGGTAGCATTATTGATCGCTAAATGTGGCAAACCTCACACGATTGGCGAAACTCTTATTTTACCTGCTGCAAAAAAAATTGTTGAAATTATGTTAGGCGAGGGTTCTAGTAACAAAATAAGCCAATCGGTGCCTTTAAGCAACAATACTGTTTCCAGGCGAATTGATGAAATGGCTGCAGACGTCGAATCAAAACTTACACACATGCTAAAAAAAAGAAAATTAGCTTTACAGATAGATGAATCTACTGTAATTGATAACAAAGCAATTTTGTTGGCCTATGTGAGATTCATCAATGAGCAGAAGGAATTTACCGAGGAAATGTTGTTTGCAAGAAGTTTGATCACTGATGCGAAGGGGTCATCCATTTTTAATGTATTAAAAGAGTATTTTGAGGAAAAGGATATTCCCCTATCAAACGTAAGCGCCTGCGCTACAGACGGAGCTCCTGCCATGTCTGGTCGCCATGCTGGGTTTCTGGCCCACCTGAAGAAAGAAGTTCCAGGCGTTATCACCATACACTGCGTCATCCATCGCCAACACTTAGCAGCAAAAAAATTAAGTGGTATACTGCATGAAACCCTTCAACTAGTAATTAATGGGGTAAATAAGATAAAAGCCAGTGCCCTGAATGACCGTCTCTTCCGACAACTATGCCACGAAAATGATGAGGAATTTGAGCGGTTGCTCCTTCACACGGCCGTGAGGTGGCTTTCAAAAGGAAACTGTTTGCGGCGATTTTTTGAATTGTTCGAAACAGTGACTGAGTTCCTCGATTCTTGTGACCCTGAATTGAGTCAAGCGTTGAGACTTCGCAAATTCGAGATTGCATATCTGACTGATATTTTCGAAAAACTCAATGAGGTCAACATGAAGCTGCAAGGAAATAAGATGAATCTTATCAAAGCAAAAGGCATTATCAGTTCGTTCATTGCCAAGTTGGCCATTTTCAAAGGTAATATAGGTCGTGGTGAACTGTGTCAGTTTCCATCCCTACAAAAATGCTCAGAATCCCTCCATCTTCAAGATGACCAAATCTTCACTTTCACTGACCACCTTGACAAGCTAAAATGTGACATAGAATCAAGATTTGAAGACATTGCCAATCTTCAAATTCCAGATTGGGTTTTTGATCCATTTTCGTTTGACGCGGTGGACACCCTTGAACATATTTTGCAGACAGAGTTTTTGGACCTGAAATATGACTGTGAGGCAAAGATGATTTTCAAGCAGCATGGTTACGAGTTAGCCTGGGTAAAACTCATGGACTCTTATCCAAAACTGTGGGAAATGGTTGAACCCCTTCTAATCTCATTTCCATCCACATATTTAGTGGAAAAAGGATTCAGCTCTGTCGTCCAGCTCCTCACAAAACAAAGGAACAAATTGGATGTTTGCACCAAAGGAGACTTGCGCCTTCACCTGACCAACATACAGCCGGATATTCAGGCTTTGACTGCAGTCCACCAAGCGCAAGGGAGCCATTAAAAAGGTAAATAAATTAAATTGAAATTATAAACATTTTGTAAAATTGGTTCAGGGTATTCTATGACGCAACTTTTTTACTCTAATTCTACAATTTACAGATTAAGTTTAGGTATTTGTACACAGCTAAGAAAATGTGAGAAAATTGAGCTCAAACTCATGAGATGAGACTGATGAGAAGAAGAATTCTGGACACATCTACATTGGTTAATTATTTGTTGTATATAGTAATAAATCATTTAACAGAATAATTCAGTCTATTATTTTTACAACAACACGTTTCTTACATTTAAATAAGGGTATACCGTACTAAGAGAAGGGGGGCGACAGGGGTGAGTCCTCTTCCACTAAGGGGCGATACCTCATAAAAGGTTGGGAACCACTGTTCTAGACAGACCTACTATTAGGACTTTTATATGGACTACAAGAGAACATGTATTTATTGAAAAATATTTATATTCTTTTGTAATCCTGCATTTTATTGAAGTGAAATGGAAATTCTATTCCATATTTACAACCGCGTCATTATTTGGAATTACATCAACGTGCTTAGTCACATCCGTTATCAGGATAGCACCTTTTCACCAATCTTTTAGAGAAGATACCCGTCACTACCAAGGGAAGGAGAGTGTAATCTACTTTCACTCTCTGAGAAAATTAAAGGTTTTTCTACCCACAGTTGGTTTGCCCCATCTAACCTGCGACTCATGTAACTGCCTTACTGATTTTTATTCTGGTGTTTATCTATTTATGTGTTCTATTCAGTCTGTCGTAAGATGAATGAGGGATCCACCTTTAATTTCAAATCACTCGGAAAATAATACTAAACGCAACCTCTCCTCCTCCTTCTAAGGAACAAATTGCGTACCCCAAGGGCAGGAATTATTCCAATCATTCTAAAGAGAAAAGAAAATCTGAATGCTGTTGCAGAATATGCTTTTAATGAAAAAAAATGATATCTGAACAAGTAAATCGAGGTCTCATAGTAATTTAGGTCAAAATTTTATATTCTAACCAGAATTAGCGATTATATATCCCTATTATTGCTCTTACATATACACGGGTTTCATAGCGTCTTCAAGATTTTCATCTTCCTTTGTAATGGGAACTTAATGACTTCTTAATACGACTGGACAACTTCTACGAATTTAAGTAATATCCGAATAAATACTAATAGTAGTCACAACAGCGACAATTTGCTGTAAAAACTACAAGTCAATAACAAAACAAAGTAAAACGCTAGATAATATTTGTTCCAACTGATCGATGCAGAAAGAACACAATTCGGTTACAAGAGCAAGTGAATAGAACTGATTACCAATGTTGGCGATATATTAAAGTTTAAAGAAATGCGAAAGTACTGCCAACTTAACGCGAGTTAAACTTGTCATAATCTATGGATGACGGCGAAGTATAAGCCCAGTCAGACTGGCAACATCAAGCCAGTTACACTGGCAATAAATAATAAATTGTTGTCAAGAGAACAGTTACAAACTGTCCATGACTACGTAGAGGACTATAAACTAATTTACTTCTACTACGTTACAATAAATTAATAAACTCAGTGCGTTTCTGTTCATTTTTCTTTTCGCGGTTTACGTTTTCTCTGACATGTTTAGCGCCGAATACAGCGATCACCTTGCTCAAGTATTGACTATCAAAGTACATGACTGTGAGTATACCTTATTTTATTTATAAGTTTTTCTTGAGAGGATTCTTCGATAAATTTAAGAAATGCTTCTAGAGATAATACGGTTTCACTTGTATTCGCGGAAAGAAATTCCTTATTTATTTAGAAGTAATATTCTACGTTCCCATGGAAACATTCTTTGTCAGAAGTTCTTGATGACAAAGAAAAAAAGAAAAAAGATCTGAAACCTCCTCTTTCTCATCAACAGTGACGTCGTGGCTTGAGGCACCACAACATGATTGCAACTTAATTTTCTCAGTCTCACTAGCTTTTCGACAAAAATACTCTCGCCGCTGAAGAAAGAAGATCGTACACAATAATGAGAAACGAGATTAAGATTCTAACGAAAAGATTCATTTCACAAAAACACTAATAAAATATACATTTTAAATAAAAGATTGTACTTTTGACGTTTAGAAATATTGTTCTTTTTATAAAAGAATCTGCAGTTTATTTCACTAATTTTCCGATTAATAATGTTATGAAATGATTTAATTACGTTATTTCCCAGTTAAAAGAAAATAACTCTTTCATTCTTCCAATGTGTCTCGAAAACAAAAAAACATAAATAAAAAACTTTAAGATAAAAATACCCACATTACTATGAGTTCGAATTGTCCTCGGTGTTAAAAAAAATTTCATTAGTCACATGAAATGCTCTGGTTATTTATTTAGTTAATAATAACAACAACAAAACCAATAATAATCATGAAAGATTATACATGAGACGAGTCTAAGAAGTATTACGGACTGAATTAATATCAAAGAATAAATAACAGGCCATTAATACCTTGACTACCTCAGTAGTGAGATGCAGCATGGTAATATTTCATTAGTATGTGGCAAATTTCAAATGGATGGACATGAAAACACGAAAACTCCTCACTATGCATTAGATGATGCATCCTCGAGAGGATGTGGGTCGATTGTACGTTCGAAGAAAAGATGGAGGGAGAGGCCTAACCCATCTTGAAGGTACATTCAAGATCAGTGTCATGGGATTGCGAATGGACACGAAAGAAAAATCAAATACAAAAAATATTATGATCGTAGATAAATACCACAAAAACCAAGCACCCAGTAAATTCTCATGGGAAAAATGTAAAAAGAAGTTTTCAGCAATAAAAGTTCACGAGACAAGAAAACTGCCACAACACCGGGAAACTGACAAATATCTGTGGAATCAACAACTGTAAGTATATGACAAAAAAGAATTTTGATGGCCAGTTTACCAAAAGGATTACAGCTGAAGATATTAATGAAGGTAACTCATTTTTACGGCTAAGAAAAGGAAACCTGAAAGTAAGAGCTCTGGTACTCAGGTAAGAGAACTGCTACTCAGGACATAGCAATGCGGTCCAGGAACTACGAAAAGATCAGGAAACAGGTAGCTTATGGCGACTATGTAGATAGAAGCAAGAAACAAGAAACCATCTTGTTTCAATGTGCTCCATTTCGCCTAAGAATGAGTATTTGAACAACAGAGTATAAACATAGGCAGACATGTAAAACATTCAGGTTCACTGTGAAAGATAACTGGTATGAACAAGAACCAAGTTCTGTGAGCTCTAATGCGAAAGACACAATTATCTGGGACCAACCAATAAATATTGACAGAACAATCAATTGAAAACAGCCTGATATTGTTCTGAGGAATAAAGAGAATAAGAGGGTCTTCTAATTAAGTTTTCTGTTTCCAACGAATGAATGTTGTGACCAAAGAGGCAGAAAAACTCCTCAAATATAAAAGACCTGGCTATTGAATTCCAAAGAATGTGCCGAGTAAAGACGAAAGTATTTCTCCATGTTTATTAGAGTCACATAAACAGTGAATAAATTTATAAAAGACAATCTACAAAAAATTCCTGGAAAAACTGAGGTCCAAAGAACAGCAACATGGGACGGCTCATTTAATTCGGAAAGTGTGCACCTGAACATTTATCATAGAGGCGCAGCCTAAGGGAAGTGGAACTTCTTTGGACGCGCACTGAAATAACAACCAGTTATGTTGAGAAAAATGTCCAAATAATAATAAGTGGATGCTATGCAAAAGCTATAGAGGTTTTGTAAGGTGTGATACCGCTTGATGTACATTTGTACAAAATACGGTTCAGGTATTAGTTGAAAAAGAGCGGCATCGTGATAATCGATTATGAGGAATACAGAGGAGAGGATAAAGGAGTGAAAAGTAGATTACTAAGAAAATTATATGAGTTTGCAAATACGATAGGATGTGGAGAAAAGAAGGGCGAACTTTATATAGGTTCTTAACAGATGAGGGATTTAAAGAAAATAATAACGTTTGATTCAACAGCAGTGTAGGAGCACAATATATCCTATATATACGGAGTAATGCGTATGACCAACTCCGTAAATAACACAAGAAGTACATGAAGCCGAAAAATACGACGATGCGCCATGTTGTTTATACTGGTCTCTATGACATTCAAGACATCATCAGCATACGACGCCAAAGAATCCTAACACTGTAAATAGTGGAAGACTCCTTGATACACACGCGTGCGGCGTGCAACGAAGACGCCCCTCGTTTATCTCTAAATAGACGAGCCTCGCTCTAGTATTACGTCGTCGCTTGTCTTTGTTTAGCTTATAGCTAAAGGCAACAAAGAAATCACTCTGCTGAGAAATCTCGAGGTGTTCACATCGCTATCCGATAAGCTCTCACAAGAAGTAGCTCAGCCCATCAGAAATAATTTCTATCTTCGAAACCTGTGACTGAAATATTCTCCTACCTCAGAAATTCTTCTAAGTTGAAACTGATGACAGAACGATTTCACACATCAAGTGCCGAAGAAATTCTATCTTCGAAATTTGCGATTGGAAATATTTCAAGCATCGTCACGAAGCGTCATCCCGCGGCCAGCCCTGGGACCCGCTCAGAGACACGAAGATAACTTCAACCGGAGGCGCCACCACACAACCGAACATTGCACTTCGTCGACTAGTTACGACCTGACACCACCAGCGGTGCCATCTAACGACGAAGACACGAAGATAACTTCAACCGGAGGCGCCACCACGCAACCGAACATTGCACTTCGTCGACTAGTTACAATCTGACACCACCAGCGGTGCCATCTAACGACGAAGAAGGAAACTCCTTACATTCGACCACCGACTAACCTGAAGCGTGAGTTACGAGAACGAGGCACAAATTCACATTGAACTTTCAACGCCTGTCGTTCGTCGTCTCGTCCTATCCTTTGTTTACTCTACGAAGAATTTGTTTACATAATAAACCTCGTTCTAATTGAACCTACATTTGAGTATTTATTTTGGAGAGGAGGAAATCTTACTGCGAAGCAAGCCTACATGCAGGAGCTTGCGAAGCAATAAAAATATTCTCCGACAACCAGAATTAATTAATTAGAAATACTCAAATAATATTTAAAGAGGATACAGAAGGAAGAGACAGTCAATTGTTTGTGCGGAAAAGCGAAAGATGATGTTGACCATGTAATGCGTTGTAAATGTAATGATATCGAAAAAAGAGGATATTTTAGAGACAATATATCGAGGGGTCCGAATAAAAGAAATGGCAAAAAAATAGTGACAAATGTATTCTGTGTATTGTATGTATGTATGATAAATTCTGTGAGTACACAAACATTATCTGTGCAATACGCGATATGATAAAAGAATAATGATCTGCTGAATTTGTTTAATTCTTACTTCTCATAAGTAGGTAAAATAGTAGGTAAAATAACGAACTCAGTATCTCCAAATCAATGTCCTCCAATTATATCTACCCACGTACCCAATTCGATGTTCACTTCAGAAACTAAAGCCAGTGAAGTCATGAGAATCATCAGCTCATTAAAAAACAAATTTTCAACAGGCATATATGATATAGCCGAGTTTACTGTTAAATTTTCTCCCTACGATATATTAAATTCACTCATAAATATTTTAATAGTTCTTTATTGAAAAAGGTGTTTCCTGACATATTTAAGGGAACCAAAGTGAAACCTTTACACAAGAAAGCAAAAAACATAAAGTTGGAAATTATCGACCAATATCTCTATTAACCACTATCTCAAAAATTCTAGAAAAATTGTTCTAGAAGCATCTTCTAGATTTTTTATTTAAAATATATCATTCTCTGACGATCAACACGGTTTTAGGAAATCCTTTTCCCTACAAACGCCATATTTTCCTTCTTAAACGATGTTACCACATCTCTTGACCGTGGAGAAAATCCTCAGGGTGTTTTTCTTGATTTATCCAAAGCATTCGATGTCGATCACGAAATTCTCCTTTCCAAATTGCATTCTTTAGACATTCGTGGACTTCCACAACAATGGCTAACTTCTTATTTAAGAACAGATATCAACAGGTCGAAATATCCTATACTAAAAATAAAGAACTTCAGCATTGTCTTTCAGAAACAAAACCACTTACTTGCGGAGTTCCACAAGGTTCAATTCTTGGTCCTATACTCTTTTTATTGTATGTGAACGACGTGCAATCTTCCATATCAGATTGAAAAATGGTTCTTTTTGCTGATGACACTAATTTACTATGTAAACACGCCAACGTTCTAAAAGTTTTGTCTAACATCTCGGCTTGGTTCCATGCAAATCGCCGTATTGTAAACACTGACAAAACTGACACTAATATGTCATTTCACAATTGTTGTACAAAATTTTTGCCCCATATTTCTTTCCTTAAACGGAACACAATTAAAAACTATTACGTTTACAAAATTCTTAGAACCTCAAATGGAATTGTCACATTGACAATCTTAATTCGCAATTAAGCAAATTGTGTTACTCATTCCCAAACGTAGTTAACGTAGTTAGCCCACGTATTTCCTGTTGCGTTTATTTTGCAAACGTTCACTCCCATTTACGATACGGCATTGTCTTCTGAGGCAATTCCGTTTAGAGTATTCAAGCTTTCAGAATTCAGAAGAGGATAGTTCGGATAATTTGTAAATCTCACCACTGAAACTGTTGTAAACCTTTATTTAAAGAATTAAATATCTTAACATACCCCTGCATTTACATGTATGAAACGGTCGTGTTTGTTAAGACCGAATACTGAAGGGCCACCCTTGCTTCATACGAAACTGTCTCGTTCACGAACACAATATTAGCAATAGGAATAATATTCATCGTCCTATAGTGATAACCGCTCTTTGTCAAAAAGGACCATATAATACGGGATTCCTTCTATATAATTCCCTGCCCAAGAATATAAAAGATATTATGAAATTGAATCTGTTCAAATCCGCGGTTAAAAACTACCTGCACCAGTGCTTCTACACTGTAAAAGAATTTATTGATTTTAATAAAAGTTAAATCCTTTATCTTTATCTCTACTTTATCATGCTATTGCTGCAGTGCTTTTAAAATAACTCATAACAATTTCAAAAACTATTTTCTTGCTTGATTGTGTTGTGTCTTATGATTCACATTAATTTAGTTTTATGTGTACTCAACGTTAGCACGTTTGTGTACATTAATTCTGTAGCCCCATCCTGACCTGGGTTTTTTCTCCGGTTTTCCTGTGGGTGGAGACGGATTTTTTAGACAGATTCTCTAGGCTTTGTCTAGGGGCGCGTCTATTGAAACAATAAATCGTGAATTTAGTGCTATTTCAATTCTCATGATTCATAAACCTATACTTAAAATAATCTATAGTTTGATAATAATTCGTACATATGAAATAAATATTTTGTGTTAAATTACCAACATGTTGATATTCTATTATTATAATAACAAGTAGCTAACTTTTTATCTTATCTAGGAATTTTCGCTTAAATTTTTCAATCCACTACTGCCTTATCGAAATTGATGGGATGGTCCCTTGCTTGCTTCCGGAGAGTAAATTAGTTTATTGCCCTCCACGTGGTCATAAGCAATTTTTTATGCTTTTTAGACAATAAATTTATTATAAATTTATTATTTAATGGTCGTTGTATTGAGTCACTTGTGCATAGACAATATGTCGGTGGACTTCCCTTTATAGAATTATTATATTGATTCGCCCTGATTTGTAATCAATATTATCCTGTCACATTTATACTGCATTATCCAATTTTTCTTAGAAAACTGTTTATCAATCCATACGCCCCATATCATATATATTAATACGAACCTGGAAATCAGTTGTTTTTGAAGAAATAAATATTTTCTAATACAATATCTGGATTGATTGGGACCGGATAATTGTAATTGGATATTATACAAAACAAATCACACACAGACGTTTTAAAATACATTATTAGTGGCACAAAGCAAAAATGTCCCACAGTCATGTCATATTGATGAAGTCCATTTTAACGATGCAGCGAGTATCTACGCCCCCGGGCGCAGGGGGTGTTCGGTCTGCGTAGCCGCTTTGCGGACAGCTGACAGGCGCGACCCGCTTCCATCAGCTGCTCCGCTGAAATATTCATGACGAAGACAATTCTCCATTCGTCTACTGCGTCAACGCGAGCTCTTCCAGCTCTCTGCTTTCATGCCAAGTAGTAAGTTCTCCACCCACTCCCAAGAGGAAACGGGGATGTCATTCTGCCTCGTGTTAATTCTCTTGTCATCCCAATGAAGAGAACACGAATGACGAGGAAAAGAAAGGACATTTCGGATATTTGACACTTTACCATATATATTTAATTAGTTTTTATTTGAATCATTTTATGTTCACATTTCTTCAAAATGTCTTTGGATAAAAATATTTTTTCAGGTCTTTAATTTTGTTAGGTACGTAAAAAAAGAGTCCTTTGCTGCTATTATTACATCTTGATGCATCACCCCGAATTCCATTAATATCCTAATTTTGTATAAATCAATCATGTTATTTTTTTCTTGATATGATTTTTAAATGCTGGTATCTCGGAAATCAATAGGAAATCAACGTCATTTAATGCTCTAAAATAATGATACTTCATTTGTGTGATTTGCTCCGTCCCGTTACGCAGAATAGGAGCACAAATTTTCTGGGACATTTGCGTGTGAATCATGATGATCAGGTGACACGTAGTCAAAGTTTGTCAAAATGATGCATAATAGTGCGAAAGGGGGTGGAAAATGTTGAAAAGGCTTCGAAGTGATGTCAAAGTGAAGTAGACTTTAAAAAATTTAAACGATTGAATATTGATAGAAACATGTAAATAGAAAGGAGATGAACATAATAAAGATAAAGTTGGAGAAAATAGGATTTGATAGGACATATTGCGCATAAATATTAACCCAAACGAAGATAAATAATGGACAAATTGTCCTCAAAATAAATAATTATTGCAATACATTTCAATTATTAATTCGAGCAAAAAATCGATATCGAGGAATAGTGGAAAAATTGCCGATAAAATTTGACTAAACTCTGATGAAATTAGGATAAAAAATGGGAACAATCAAATATTCGGAAAATAACTAAAAAATTGTAAGGAGAAATCCATACCCTCTAATCCGCAGACGAAAATCAATTCAAATACCATGACAGAATATTTCAGGAAGAAACGCGGAAAATCAAGGCTCTAAATATTTGGTCAACGTGGTATGAAAATGCTCAAAATCTTTATTTCTAACGATCCATATGAACTGTACAAAGTGATTCATAATTCCTATTACACAGTTATAGGTGTTGTAGAGGGGACTCAGAACAGCAATATTTGGTAATAAGCCCATGTCCGGAAATGCGCCGGTTGAAAGATAAACGACTTTGAACGATGGATGGTAATACACATTTACAGAGGACGGTGTCTCGGGTCACGTGATGTCTTGCGTGACGTCATGTCACGTGTCATCAGAGAACAATCCCACGAATTGCTGCACATGTACATCAGTTGCCACGGAGCGATCGAGAAAGACGGTACATTACAAAATGGCAGAGTACACGTTTTCCGAGTACACGAACATGTTGCTCATCTACGGTGAAAGTGGACGAAATGGTCGATAAGCACAACGCTTGTATCACGAACGATTTCCGGGTCGTGCACGTCCATCACATGCCATTTTTGCAAGACTGGAACAACTGGTTAGCGATACTGGCACCTTCAATGCTAACAGAGCCGATTGTGGTCGTGACCGGACGCGCCGCACTGTTGACATGGAAGAGGAAGTCCTCCAACTAGTCGACCAGAACCTGTCTACAAATACCCTCAACATTGCAGGTGTCGTGGATGTATGCCAGAGCAGCGTCTGGCGAGTTCTCCATGAAAAGCAACTTCACCCATACCAGCTCCGGAGGGTACAGGCATTGGATCCAGCTGATTTTGCGCCACGTGCCGATTACTGCGCGTGGTTCCTACATCGTTGTGTCGACGTTCCAGACTTTCCTCTGATCATCCTTTTCACATATGGAGCGCTTTTTACAAACGAAGGTCTGCTCAACCGTCGTAACAGGCACATTTGGGATGAGGAAAACCCTCATGCCACACATAACCATCCTATCCCTAGCAACAGTTCTCACGGTGCCTCGGCTATCAGCTATAACACTTCCGCAACGTTTGGAAACGACAAGCCCGCTTTCAAATCTCTCTTCACACATTTGTTCCTTCAGAAAATAAAGTCCCTGCAGGCAAGGCTTGCTCGAAAAAAAAACCTGCCTATCCTCCTATGTTTGGAACATGTTAAGGTGCCGTCTAACAGTAACTATTGATCATTCGCTGTAAGAAGGCAAAACATCTAAGAAATTACTCATTCGTCTACTAATATAACTGGCGCCCAAGAGAGACATGGCTCTATTCTATGTACACCATCACAAGGGCTACTACGACTTCAAAGTCGTATGTGATTGTTATAGTATTCTCTCACATAAATGTTTCCCTTCCCATTTATATGCCTCTTTTTGCACTACCTTCCGTGTTGATAATGCTATGTTCAGAGAGGGACAAATTTTGGTATCGGAATAATATTTTCATAGTAAGCTACTGAAGAATTACTGAAGAACTATTGGCAATAAATTTTTAGGAAAACAACATTAAATTAATTTTTTAAATAAATAAATAAAGTTAATTTTGTATGGACTTCCTTAATTTAAACTTGCCTGGAATCCATTTCAGTCAATTCATCACTGCTGCATTGGTTGTCAAACCAAGGGTCAAATGAGTCAGGTAATTGTTCTTCTATTGGAGCTGACTGATTGGTCCTATTCAAATTTTGATATTTTAAAAATAATGAGTAAACTTTGTCCTATGTTAATAGACTAGTATAGTGTCAATAGAATTTCTTTTTATAGTAATGTTTTAGTGAAATAATTTTCAATGTTATTCAACATAATGTAAGAAAAATGTAACATTGTTTTCAGAAATATCAATTTTTTTATGTTAGCTACTTTGAATAAGTGAATAGGTAAGATAAAGTGAATGGTACTGATCATAAGTACTTCCCAATGACAATGCTTTTATTGCTTTCAGTAACATAAAAAAAATTAAGATTGATCTTTCAGTGACTCTTCCAGACATTTGTTAATTAGTCTTACACTTTAAATGCTCTTCAAATGATATTGTGAACTTCATATTATTTATAAGAAATCAGCATGTAAAACTAGGAAAATATTTATCCCCCTGTCTTTGAAGTCTTTGAATGTTGGTCAAAATAGTCCTTGCTTCCACAAAATTAAACTATTTAATAGCTTAATTTATTATCTTAAGGTTATTGCTTGCAGTAACTGTCCTCAGAAAACAGCTAAGAAGTGGATATTGATAAATGTTAAATGAAGAGTTGTTTATTCTAACATATGTTCACTTCATTACTTGTATTTCCAGATTTGGGGTTCCATGCCTAACTTATATGTTCAGACAGTATTACCCATCTATTTTGTATCTATAATGATAATATGGATTATAATGTTGTTTTCACATTTAATTAATTTTAAGTATTTTTATTTTAACCTTGCTGCAATATTCTACACCAGTGCTGTGCAACTTATCAACAACAAATCTGAGGCACTTTCTATCAATTGGGCTGGCAGGGAATGGGGTATGGCAAAATGTTGCCCAACAAATAAAACTTTTGAGTTGTATTTATATATTTAAAATGCAATAATTTGATTTTTCATCAATAAATTTATATTATTTCAAGAAAGAAAAATTAAATAATGAATAATAATAATAATAATAATAAATTTATTGTCAAAAAACAGTACAAATTGTGTATGACCATGTGGAGGACAATAAACTAATTTACTCTCCGGAAGCAAGTAAGGGACCATCCCATCAATTCCGATCAAGGGCCCTAAGGCAGACTTTATTGTTAAAAATAATAACTTTATTGTTAAATTAAGTTAAATAATAACTTTATTGTTAAAAAGGCAGTTGCAATTTGCATACAACCACATGGGAGATAATAAACTAATTTTGTCTCTGGAAGCAACCAAGGGACTATCTCATCATTTCCGATATAGGGTCCAAGGGCGGATTTAATACATACAATTCTTTATTTTCAAAAAGTATTTTTCAGATTTAATATTATAATAAAATGTTTTCACATTGTAATATATGATGAGGTAATCCTGAACACAAATTTTCTATTTTCTCTCATCAGACAGGCTATATCAAATATTAATTTTGACAATATATATTTCTAGCAAAAAGTTGTGCCTCCCAACATTTGATGAAAAATCTCATGTAAAGTATATTGTATCTTGCAGGCTGTAAAAAGAAAGTTTTGCCGGACATAAAAATGAAGTTTTGCCAGTTGGACAGCGCTGCTCTAGATGCTTGCTCTCATGAGACTGCTATATGTTGCAAGGTCTGTTCATGGGTTTTTCCCTCCACAGTACAAGAATTTTTTAAAAAAATTGTTGATAAGTGAGAAGTCCATTGACATTGCTGGTGACATTGCTTCAAGACATCATGATCTGTTTCAATCTGCAAAAGTGAAATAGGTCAATTTGTGTCTTCTTCTGCTGAAAATATTATTAATTTGTGCAAATTTGGATTAAATGATTTCAGCAACACATGTTCTAAACTTTTTTTGACATACTCTGTAAAAAGTTCCTTGATATGTTATAGTAGTGATTTCTAAACTATTAGCTCCTCACAATTGGTCTCAATATTGATATCTGCTGCTTAATGCAATATGTTTGAAAATAACTCGAGACAAATATTGTATCGTTTGGAAAATGTTGGAGGTGTTCAAGAAGATCTGGACCCCATTCCTTAGCAGAAAGAGCCATGTAGCACATGAATTATTCTGTAGAAAAATCCTACAACTCAAAAATCTACAATGAATCTCTTCAGAAATATTGTTGGACACTTCCAAATGCAGTGCTTCTTTTTAGTTATAAAAGAGTAAATTGATTTTATTGGAAAGTAATTAATAACAACCAGCTATTTCATGTTATTAATATTAATACTTTTAAGACTAATTTTACATAATCATGACAATGTAACTCTAGCTTATTATAAATAATAAATGAAAGAAAAAAGAAAATATTTGTAAATAAATGCTTATAAATATAAATAAATAAATTTATTGTCAAAAAACAGTACAAACTGCGTATGACCACGTGGAGGAAAAAAAAACTAATTTACTCTCCGGAAGCAAGCAAGGGACCATCCCATCAATTCCGATCAAGGGCCCTAAGGCAGAGGCGGATTCAAAATAAATCATGTTCATTTCTTATACTTATTTTTAAAACATTAAAATTCATGATCTCCCTGTAATTATGCATTAAACAACTCTAGACCCTTTGTTCTGAATTTTATCAAATAAAGTTATTGTTAACAATATTGTATATATGTCATACCATTGAGATTAACCATTAAGAATATTAACAGTTCAAAAATTGATCATAAAAATCATTGATATTTGCTGCAAACAGATCTACCCAACAGATTGGACGTTATGCTTGGGCAAAAGGAAATTACTCTGATGTGCCTTTTTAGATTCCTTCAGGAATGTGGCCTTTGACACAGTATCTGATCTATATTTATATCATGATTTAAATTTATAAATGGATCAGGGCTCCTCTCACAAGTTCTTGGGTGGGTTTAAATTTACATCCTTCTTTCTTTTCCCTTTTCTTCAAATTTACATCTTCTTTCTTTAAAGTTACATCTTCTTTCTTTAAATTTACATGTTCTTTCTTTAATTTTACATCTTTCTTTCTTTTTGTTTTGTATACAATATATTTGGCACCTGTGGTCCATCCTTTCCTATCCTCTTCATGTTCAGATATATGGTAATTCAGGAGGGTTATAAGTGGGCATGGTTGAGTTATTCAGCGAGTCCCACACATGGGAAAGAGACACATTGGCTCTCCCTATGGTGCATTTTCCCTGCCTTCATTTACAAAAAAGCTCGTGAGTTATTATTTATTTATATAACTTGATTATATAATGATCATTAAGTATAGAATATGTTTTTCTTTAACTTACCAATTCCAATCTACACCAATGATCATTAAGTATAGATTGTGTTTTGCTTTAACTTACCAATGTTTCAAATATTAACTTAAAATGTTTTTTAAAGAATTATTAAATATTAACTTTTAATTTTAATCAGTTAATTCTTTCAACTACTAACTTTTTAATTCCAATCAGTTACCTTTTTAAATATTAATTTTCCTATATTTTTTAAAGTCTCTCTTACATGAAGGAAAATTGTGGTCCTTGTTTTAGTGTAATTCTGACAAATTATTTTTGTCAGTAACGTTTTGATAAATAGTGTATGATGAAATATGATACATGAAAAGTTGGGTTATATTGACAAATTATCTAAACTAGTAGGAATAAATATTAACTTTTTTTAAAATTTTCAGTTCAGAAATCTTCTTTAATAAACTTCTTTGAAATCAATAAAACAAAATTTTTAAAAATATCAACAATTTGCATATAAACAAATTTTATTAGCTCTTGATAATATTACATCTTACCTTTTTTGGTTCTTTCTTTTTTTTTTAAATTTCAATTCATAATAGATTTTCTCCCTTGCTGAAAAGTTTACCCCAATTTCCCCATTTGGTATTTTCTGNTTCATAATAGATTTTCTCCCTTGCTGAAAAGTTTACCCCAATTTCCCCATTTGGTATTTTCTGACCTCCAGCTAGCTTCCCAAGATGCTCACCTCCGCCAGACTCATAGGGTGTGTATCTCCCAGGCGTAGACCACAATGTTAGTCATGAGTGAATGCTTTCTTATCTAACTTCATGTGATTTCCTGTTTTTAATGTGATCTAGGGTGCCAGGTAAAAATAAAATTGAGATTGTTCACAATTCTGAGACAAGGACTTTATCCAAAATTTGTTTTATGGACCGATTGTAGTTAACTCTCGGACAGTAGATTGCAAGTTGCTTAAAATGATGTATGTAAAATTTCTTAATCCCAAAATCCATGTAAACTTTTATTAAGGGAATGAAATATTTTACCTCTCTCTTACATTTACATTTATAAAGCAGTCGTGTTTGTTAAGATCGAATTAATAAAATCCCACCCTTGCTTTAGAAGAAATAGTCTAGTTCACAATAAGAACACTTGCAATAAGGATAATATTCATCTTCCTAGTGTCAACCACTCTTTGCTGAAAAGGTCCATATCATTCAGGAATCATTCTGTATAATACTATTCCCAAAAATGTAAAAGATATTAATAAGCTGAATCACATCAAATCCACAGTTAAACATTTTCTAATGTACTATTTCATCTACAATGTTAAAGAATTGACTGATTTTAATAAAAGAATTTAACATGAGCTTCAATTTCATTTTGCACATGGTTCCAGATAAAGTAAAGTGATGATAATTCATCTTGCACTTTATTGTGCCATTATTATGGTATTATTAATACTGATTAAATTTTTGTTTCATGCATGATGGTTTTGATCCTTTTTATTCATAATACTTTATTTCTATCTGTATGCAACCTTGGCACAGTTGGGTACATTCTCTCTATAGCTCATCCTAAATTTTCTCGAGTGTTCCTTCAAATAGAAGCAGACAGGTTGGTTAGAAGCAGACAGATGCCTAGGGGCAGCATCTATTGAAATAATTATTTGTGAATTTGATGTTATTTAGTAGTTAAAATACTTTCCAAATGATTTATAGTTTGATAATAATATGTACTTGTGAAATAACTTTTTTTTTGTGTTTTATTAAATACAATATTTGTTGATGTTTTGTTAATACTATAACGTGTCAAACTACTTTTATCATTAGGAATATGTTGAAATGTTAAATCTGCCTCTGCCTTAGGGCCCTTGATTGGTATTGATGGGATGGTCCCTTGCTTACTTCTGGAGAGTAAATTAGTTTATTATCCTTCACATATTCATACGCATTTTGTAATTGTTTGTTTGTTTGTTGTTGTTTTTTTAACATTCAAATAACAATATTATTTGAATGTCATTAATACCTTTGTTACTTTCATATATATTAACTTTTACTGTATTTAATATCAACAGTNGGTCCCTTGCTTACTTCTGGAGAGTATATTAGTTTATTATCCTTCACATGGTCATACGCATTTTGTAATTGTTTGTTTGTTTGTTGTTGTTTTTTTGACATTCAAATAACAATATTATTTGAATGTCATTAATACCTTTGTTACTTTCATATATATTAACTTTTACTGTATTTAATATCAACAGTTTTATTTAAAATAATAATTGGATAGAATGCATTTGTTACATAATTTCTTTTATAAATATGAAATACACCACTGTCCATGGGTCCTTGATCAGAATTGATGGGATATTCCCTTGCTTGTTTCCAGAGAGTAGCTCAGTTTATTACCCTCATGTAATCATACAGTTTGCTACTGCTGTTTTACAACACTCATTTGCTCATTTGCAAATATTGTCAAGTCATATATATTTGCTACAAATGGGAAGATTTTTCAATTGGTACTTCCTTTCCATCTCCTGACAAAATTTGTCTATGTATTCATGTAGGAATAAATATTTCTTCTCTCCATTTCCTTCCTCAAAATTACTGTGTTAGGACCAAGAATATGTTTAATGAACTAAACATTCAAAAATAAAATAAAATATGTAAATCAAACTAGCCTCCAAGACAACAAATATATTTATTACTAATTGAATAGAGTTCTCTCATAAGCAACAATTGTATGTAATTTACCAAGATGAGGAATAGTTTCCTGAAAATGTGGATATAAGTGAATGAGGCACATAGTTGTTATGTCAGCAGGTCAGTGAAAACCTAGTGTCCAGTACCTGAAGAGGCTCATGGGGTCCACAATTTTATTTGGTTTGGTGAAACATTGAGGAATATTTTTTTTAAATTTTCTCACCTGAATATTGTTATAAATAAATTCTAGAGTAAAATTTGGTTGGATGAGAAGTATCACTTCTCAGTTTTGTTTAAATGTATTGTAATGTGGAAAATTAACATTATTGTAATACGGAAAATTAACATACGGGTAGTTCTACTCTACCAGTGCATGTTTGCTGAAAAAAAAATTCAAGTTTTTGTGTGTATGCTTTTAGAAGTTTTCTATTTTTTGAGCACATAAATAAACAAATGCAATGAATATTCAAAAATGGACATGAAAATTGTACATGATCATGTGGAGGACAATAAGCTAATTCAGCAACCTTCAGAGCATGCACAGGATGACCCCATTATTTGCCATCCACATGCTAAAAAGAAAACCAGAGATAAACCCAGCTGGGAGCTACAGAAAATAATGTACTCAACCGCACCAATATTGAGTAAAGATAAATACATAATTACAATAAGAAATAAGAACCAATAAAATAAATATGAATTAAAGTGATTTTGTATTATTATGAAAAGTACTACAACAATGGTGCAATAAAGTAGAAAAGGAATGTTAAGTATTGTACTTTATATCAATGAGAAATTAAAAAATATATAGTCTGAAAGTGAAATTCATGTTGTTAAATGTATATCCATAAATGTTATCTAGTGACTGTATTTATTATAAGAAGATGGTAACACTGTCTTATAATCTGCCCCCTCTTATTTCTATTTGTGTTATGATGTTTAGTGCCCGTGTCACCTCGGTGTACTGTTTAGCTATTTAAAACCTTATCACATTTACATCTGGTGTCCATTTTATTTTAACCTTCTATCACATATCAATTTAGTTTTTTAAAATAATAAAATCTGTGTGGAAAAGAAACATGAATGAAGAAGTGATGGTGCAGTGGGAAGTCAAAGTTGTAGTAGTACAGAAGTGCAATGGTCTAGGAGGAAAAATTAATGTTTCACAGTATTAAATTTATGCTCATTATGTACTGCCTAATAGAAGAGTATGGGTTTTATCGGTTGTTTGACCGAACTGATGAATATTTGAAACTATTGTGAAGTGAGACGGTTTCAAATATTGTGAAGTCATTATTTCAATTTATTGTCAAATACAGTTATAACACATCATATACGAAGAATAAGCTAATTTCTTCCCCAGATACATTAAAATTTAGATTAACCTTAATTTTCTTGGAATGATTTTCATATTACTTCTATCTATATATTGTAATATTAATTAAAAGAGTGTGATAACATCTATTTACAATGATACAGGCTAGATTTTTAACAATTTCTTACCAGAACAGGGAACATACCTTTTTTATTTAGTATCCCTTCTTTGTAACTATTAAGTTTCAATCATTGTATATGGTACTTCTTAGTATATTCAAATCCAATGCTTGTAATTTAAATTGAAAAGAATTTGGAAGTAAGATTAAACCTCTTAAATTCTATGATTAAAAGTTTTCTGCTTCATCATTGGTTTTTTAATGTCAAGGAATACTCTGATTTGAGTAAATGTTGCTTCCATATATAGGCCACCAATTTTTATCACTCTATTTTAGGATTATGTAAAATAATGTATAATTATCTAATTTTTCATCTTTTCCCAAATTCCATTTAAATTATTTCACACCATTATAAGTTGGATTGCCAGTACAGATGAATAAAAGGTACATGAAATTTTAAGAGTTATTGATTAAAAAACAAATAATTATTTTAAGGCATTGCAACTATAAAATCTCATTTTTCATAATACTAATATTTCTTACCGTGCTTAATCTTAGTATTAGTGAGTACATTATCCCTTTCACCTCATCCTCACCTCTGTTTTGCTATGGCCTTCATTGTAACTTGTGAAGATTTGTTCAAATGTCCCTTTGCTCACTTTCAGATCATGCTGCGTGAGAAAAGTGCACCCCAAGTTAATTAGTCTATAGCTCATTAATTAGGGTCAATAAAGATAAGTGGTACCTGGAGGAAGGGTGGAAAGTCTTTTAAAGAAGAAAAAGAAACAACTCTCTAATAGCTCTGATGAAGATGAAAGTAAATATGAGAAAAATTTTTGGGTGCTAACGGGAGTCAAAGTTAATAAAACTTTTGAACATAGATTTAACAAGGTATAAAAGAAGAGATACCATGTTTTTCACTACCCATGTAGGTGACTGTGTATTTTTAAGAGTTACAAGGGAATTTTTTTTAATGTCTGTGAAAGAATAATTCAAAATTTTCCAAAATTTCTATTAATAAACAAAATGGTGGCTATTCTTTAAAATAATTTTATTTCTGGGAATCATGTTGGTTATTTTGCTGTTTACATTTCACCATTATTTTGCTTCATTAAAAATTTTAAGGTTATTGAATAAAGTAAACATTTGTTTTTGAACACTCTTACATAGTAAATTATTTGAATGGATCATATTTAAATGCATGTCTAGCCACACCAGTGGTGTAGGTGGTAGTGTTGTCGCTTCTCACCAAGTCATCCCAGGTTTGATTCCTGATAGGGTCAGAAAATTTGTAGCTTTTCACATTAATGTCCCAGTTCACATAGCTGTGACTACTGAAAAGCAAACCTTCCTTCCTCTATCCAGCTCCTCCTAGTATCAATAACCACTTCTACTTAATAACCACTTCTACAAACCCCTCCACGTGGGCCAAGTTGTTGCTAAACCCAGTAAGCGGCCCACCTACTAACAATGACCTACCACCCAACTTCTAACTCCTTTTGCTCCATGTAGATAAGCTTCAATAGCATGCTACATTTCCCATTTACAATACAACAATACAAAAAAAAATTCATGTGTTACTTTCAAAGGGAAATAAAAGCAACTTGAGGTCAACATGTAGAATCTGAACTATTCAATTGGAAATAGAACTTCCCAGGTTTATTGACCAATTTTCTTTGTCATTATCAGACTGTAGCCATGAGTTTCGAAATAATTGAGATCAGATAGGAGTAAATCATGGAACCATTATTTAAATGGGATCCTATTCTGTCATAACTTATTGGTGGGCTGAAGTTATCTGAAAAATACCTCAGACCATAATTTCAAAATGAGTTAAGATACCTATTTATAAAACACTGAAGGTTACATGTTTAATGAAATCAGGTCAGCAGAGTAATTGTCATACTAAAAATGATAATACTGTTGATTTATATACTTCAATGTTATCCTGGCCAGGATTTTCTCTGTTTGTCCTTTGGGTAGATGTACATTTTATCTATAACCTCTCTAGGATCTGGCCTAGGGTTGTCAGTCTCATTAATTCTTTTATTATCATTATTATTAATAATCTTGAGTTATTTTAAAAGTTAGGAAATATCAGCAATATTTTCAAAATAATTTAGAGATTTGATAATAACACGTATTTGTTCAGTAAGCTTTTTGTATTCTATTTAATATAAATTTGTTGATATTCTGCCGATACTTCAACAATTCTGTAGTTAACTATTTTTATTCTTATTTTAGGAGAGCGGAGCCATGACTATTGGTCTGGTGCAAGAAGAAATGGTAATTCTGCTACTGCCTTAGAGACGTTGATTGGAATTGATGGGATAGTGCCTTGCTTACTTCCAGATAGATGTGTATAAGAGACAGGTATATGANACTGTTTGTAACTGCTTTTTAGATAAAACAATTTTCACAAATTTATATATTATGGGAAAGAAATATCCTTCTCAGGGTAGTAACACGATATTTGGCAGTGTGCCAACTATCATGTTAAAGCTGAAAGTATAGGTTAGCTTACTCTCCTGACAATTTGGGAGTCTTCCTATGCAAAATAATAAGGGAGAAAGTTTAATTAGATATATGAAAGTTAGATCATTTGGATGAAAAATTTATATATTATTTATAACAGTATGTTTATTTTTCTCTTTCTAAACTTTCTTATATTTGTACATAGATAAATATACTTGGACTTCTGTTCCTTACTCATTTATTTGATATCTTAAATGCATGTACATCTACATCCATCAGTTCTTGGTTCACTACTCAACTCATACAGGGACCATAAGCTGGAGATATTGCCAACTTAGGAATAAAATACATGACTTGTAAAAACTGAATCATGATAGGGCCTATCAAGTATATTAATAGGGACTACAATCCAAATTCGCTTGCCTAGAATTTGCCGGTTGTGGAGACATTGGATTGGAAGTTTTTTTTCTTTTTAAGGAAAATAGACTTTGTTGTCAATGTGTTGAGACCATTTAAGTGTCTGTGCAACGAATATTTCTGGTGTATACGAGGGAATACTTTCAAACCTATGATCTGCAAGAAAGTGGGTAACTGAACAAAATCAATAACTACCACATAAGTTTTCTAATTTACTATATTAGAATTTAATTCTGAATAATGCAGTATCATTAGTGCAAAATTGAAATTTTATTATTGAAATTATATGACTTTATTGTGAAGTATATGTATATTCTATTCAAAACACTATCAGGTTTAGGTAAAGAATTTACTTAACTATATTAACTTTTTATAATATTAGTATTCAAGATTTGTTTCATTGAAAATTTTAGTTCACAAATCTTCAGTGGTCTACATACATGGAGAGTGAAGAGGTTCCACCTCTTACCTCATTCTGTAAGAAGCTTCCAAATGAATCAACAAAAATAATATTGAATTAACATTTTACTGCATACAACTCTAATTTAAATTAAATTGTTTTTGGGTATAATTTTAAAAATCTTCGGGTGTGGCTTGAATGTGGGGAACTCTACAAAGTCTCCGAGTCTCATTAGATAAAGGTACTCTGTTACATACATTGAAATATCAGAAAAGCTCTTGAAAAAAAATAGTTACATTGTCATGAGTATATTTACTATGAGATAAATAAAACCCGCTGGGTCCGGGNAGATAAGATGGTTTGAACATAGCAATAGTAAAATTTTAGGGAAAAAACTCTAAAAATTAGGAATTGAAAGTTAAGATTTTCAACACAGCATTTCATTGAGTATGACCCAAAAACACCACATAGGAGATGAAAATTGTAATGAATGTGTTAATGTGTAAAAATCTTAATACACTACTTAACTTAATCATTAATAAAAAAAGACAATCTTTCTCTCTTACTCTCTCTTTCTCTCTCTCTCTCTCTCTCTCACTCTCCAATATCCAAAGTGGCCTATTGGTTGGGTTTAAGAGCCCTAGACAATTTTTAATAATTTTTCTAATTCATAGGAAATCTGTTGGTTTGACTTTGAAAAGTGTGATAGTCTTGACTGAAGTTATTACACACTACTCATAAAGTTTCAGATTTGTGTTATACCAGGGGAAGGAGCTCAAGACAACACTCAGAGAGCAAGAAATACTGCTTCTAAAGGAAAATTACAATTCAGCTTCTACTAGTCCAGATGTATATAACTTTTATATATTTTATCACTCACTTTAAATTAATCCTTTTGTAATTAAAATCATGTATTCTACTACAATTAATGCCCATTATATAATCTAATTAAATAATGAATTTCTATTTAAATAAAAAATAACTACTAGACTAATAATATATATTTTCTGATAAGAACTCACAACATTTTGACTTTGTTTTAAGGCATTATCAGGTGAGCCAGATAACTAAAATCATGAATATCTATTTATGCTGTGTATATTTCAAGACAGGTTGAGTGGGAGTGTGTTCGTGAGCAATGAGAGAAAGCAAGAACAATTAGTTAAAACAATTAGAACAAGGCAGAGAGAGAAAGAGAGAAAGCAAGAACAATTAGAACAAGGGATAGTTAAAAGTTTTCAGGAAAAAATGTTCAGAGATAATGGTTCAGTTGAAATGAACTTCAAAGAAATTCATCAGCTATTTCTTCTTCTTTTTTCAGTTGAGAGTTAATTTTTATCTACACAATTTCATTCTCAGTGAATCATAAAGAAGCTATAATAATAATAATAATAATAATAATAATATTTTATTGAACCACATAGATCATAACAAAGATGTATGGCGAGTCATAGAACTAACAACAAAAACAATAATATTTACACATAAGAATTACAACATTATATTAATTTTGATACATTTAACCATATTCATTTAACTTAGGCTAAGTAGAAATTAACATAAAATACAATTATTTTCTACAGGTACAGAATACACATACATTCTATTACTTGTTTTTGACTCTTTGAGTAAAACTATGTGACCAGGTCCGCGGAGAGAGGGTGGCACGAGGGGCAAAACCCGCTGGGTCCGGGCCCGTGGTGTCGACACAAGATAAGGAAAATATATTTTGTAAATATTTTATTTTTATCCTAGAGAATTGGTTCCGGCATGTGTCTAATGGCATGTGTCATTTTACATGTGTTTTCTCTCACTGTAAATTCGCACGTTCTCAATATATTATCCAAATGACAATATATGAATAGATGACAATTTTCGTAACAATAAATGACGTGATTGGTCTTCCGTCTGCTAAACGTCCACTGATGAGTCGCTTTCGCAAAAAGCGGGGAGGGTGGGGGAAGGTCAGATTTTTTAATTAAGTCGCGACATTCAGGATGTAGAGACCGTTGCGTTGGGACTGCGACTTTCTGACCAAAGAGGTGACAAATTTTAAGATTTTCTTTAACTTTTTATTCACGAAACAAGGTAACCACTACATTACTAAATCACTTGACTCAGTTTGGTTGAGAGCACAAGATTATTTTTCTCCGTGTTGACGTAGTTTATTGATCGATAGATAGAACTATGACAATGGAGGGGAGTGATGGGGATGCTGGGAAAAGTGGTTTTTAGTGTAAAACTTTATCAACTTTCCTCTTGCTTTTTACGTGCCAGAAAAGCGTAAAATGTGGTTTCCGGACGTTTAATTTTAAAAGTATTTTTCGGGGCAGGATCCTCGACCCCCTTGCATTCCTGGGGGGGCATGAAATAGTCCCAGACTCAGTGCGGGAATTCAAAAGACAGTGTACAAAAATCTTGTCGACACCACTTGCGCAGGGGCACTATATTTCGACGTCCTTTTGTACAGTTTCTGTGTTTGTTTTACTTGAATTCACTTGGAATGTCTGATTTCTTTTACAACAATTTCATCACTGACCTCTGATGTATTTAACACTGAGAATAGAATTATTCTACACTCAGTGTAGTTGTGCAGGACAGCGTAAGTAGGTTGGGGGGAGATACTACGGATACAACTGCACTGAAACCCGGTTGGGTAGAGGGAGCCCATGAACCAGAACTGTCCTTGACCCGACTCTGCTCTCGGCGTCCCTGCTTGTGATTCCTAAGACGAAACAATGAAGTCTGTGGAGGTGTGTACGAGAATTTTTATGTTAATTTTCTTTATTTATTTTAAGTTTTATGAAATTTTAAGTCAAAGCTCTGGATTAAGAAAGTTTCATTTCAACTTTATTTTAAGGTTAAACCCTAATATTCGTGGACTACATTGATTTTACGTGTTTTCAGCTTTAGTGACAAGGAGACGGAAGGGTCATGCACTTACCGTGACCTCAACGGATCTACTCCAACATGAAGATTAGCAATTTTATTTTTTATTTTTCAGATGAACTGGAATACAACTTTAAAACTAGTTAACAATGTTGAAAATATTTCCCTAATTTTATTACGGAAACTATGTTGTCAGCTGACCGGTAAGTTGAGGGGGGCAGAAGTATAATTTTACTGTAACTGTTATAGTAATCAATAAGTTGAGGAATTTGTCTATTGTTGAGGGATTGTTCATTATAAGTAATAAAATATTTTGTCATTCTGTCCTTATTTATTAATTCAAAAGGCTTTTAGCCTTCGCTCGCTAAAGGACCCAGCAATGAAGATGGCCGTCATGAGGCCGAAAAGGTTTTTTTTCATTAACAAATAAGGACAGAATGACAAAATCTTTTATAACTTATAACCGATAAGTGCTGACATTGAACGCGCCTCAATGAGTCGTACATTCGTGGTCTTGTGCGAGTCAAAGTAATTGTTCCGCATCTGTGGATATTTCCGTCCGCGCGGAAACAGGAAACGAAAGATAGTGATTACCCTTGCCAAGTATCAAGGACAACGTAAATAAGATAATTCAAATGAGTCCTTCAAAAATTTACAACAGTCGTCAACGTACCATATTATTATTACTTTAATAATAATAATATTACCATAATAATAATAATTATTATTATTACGTTATTTATTTTTACTTTCTCGTGTATAAGAAAATATTCTAAACGTCCATGGTATGATACGGATTTTTTGTGAATATCTGAGCCTGTCGATATCCTTTATAATTTACTTTATTTTAATTAATAGGGAAGTACCTACGTATAAAAAAGAAATACTTTCCTTATAGCGACTTGAAGAAGAATCTTTTTGGTGGTTCCTTTTAGATTTAAAAAAAAAGAAGAATATATTCCTAACTCTGATGATTATGTTATTACAATATTAGCAATTGATTTTTTTTCCTTTCATTGGTTTTCAATTTTTTGGACTATTGTGAAAAGTAAGATCATCTTGACGTGTAGTAATGTACAAACCTCGAAGTTGAGAGAGGCTTGACAAAGCAGTGTATAGAAACGAACATGCATTGCCGTCTTAAGTGCACCAGCGCTCGAAACGGGGATTAAAACCAAATAGTAACGTTTCGTGGTACTTTTTCGGGTCAGATTTATGTTTGAGGAAATATTCAATGCCTTGTAAATCAGAAAGATGTATCCTATGTAGTTTATGACTGAGTTTGGATTATTCCCGTCGGCGGTTCTTGATATTGGGAACACGTCTATGCTAAATTTCATTTTTATTCGACGTCATGGTTTAGAAAAACCTAATAAGGACACGTTTATTTTTCATTATAAGCAAATGTATCGGAAAAGTAGTTGACAATTTATACACAAGTAATTGGTGATTCTGTGATCCTCTTAGATTTGAGCTGCAAGTAAGTTCTTTTTGTGTCCTTTATCTGCACCATACAAAACATATTGAGCACATTTCTCAGAAAGGGAATAACAGAAACTTTCTTGATGTGTTTATATAAATGGTTTTCTACTTCTAATGTTATAAATAGTTTAAGGTTTGATGTACTAAGTACTACAAATGAATATTAAGAGTTCAGAATCAAAAATAATACGGGGTTATTGGGAGTGTTTATAAACATCGAATAAACAACTGTCACAGACTGTTATTACTGGTTGTATTATATTATGTGAACATCAGAAAATAAATATAAATGATTTCAATCGCAAAAACAACAAACATTACACGCTCTTCGATGTGAGAACGATTTTTAACACAATATTTTTCAATTTTTTATTACAATTTCATATTATATGATATTGGATGCTGTATATTAAAAGTAGATGTAAAATTATTTGTTAAATTAGAGTATTCAATGGTTTTATACATTTTGTATTAATGAATGTGTCTTAAAAGGAATGACATCTCTTTTCCTACACAAATTCTATTTTTATCAAGAAATCGCAATTTATATAACACAACACGTGCATTCGACAATCAGCCTAAACCATGACCGGATACCACTACATTTTCGGTGAGGTGTTAATTACCACATCACTTTTATCTGTTCCGGAACCGCAGTATTAAAATAAAATATGTCTAAAGACTACCGGACTTGCATTCCAAATATTTCGACTTGATGTGAAATCTAGGAAATATTTTATTCAACTATGTGTAAATATCAGTTATTAGAAGTACAGGCTACTGATGTTTCCGTCGCATATTACTGAAATTAGTTTTGTAAGAGTTTGATGTGAATATTTGAATTAATTCTCAATAAAAGAATTAAATAACCCACTCATTTTAATTTTCACTTTGCTATTTGATTGAGTAAAAATATCTTATATTTCTACCTTTTTGTCCTTTAATTATTTTAAAATATGCAAATAAGAGTGCTGAATTGTAAAATATATAGAAACAACTACAATCCTTAACGAAATGAGTGTAGGAAACTTTTTTCGCAGTTTCATTTCAAATGTTGATCTGATCATTTTTCATAGAATATTGTAGATGGGAATGAAGCCATTCTGTTTTTATTAATCGTGACATCACTTAATGGCATGAAAAAGGTATTTTTTGAGAATCAGATGTTGTACTCGTAGTTCTTTTAAATAACATTATAGACAAATCTTTTTTTTACTTGGGGTTGGTTTAATTGATTGGGGATAACAGAACCCTCAAGTTATATGAAAACTATAATATACAATTTTCAATTTTTTTGAAGAGACATATCATTCTAGGTAATAAAAAGAATATTTTATTTCATAAACCTCGTCATTTTTAGGAATTATAACTTTTCATTTTACTTCCGTCTTTACTTTTGTGTTAGGACAATGTATAAATAAATTTAAATAAATAAACTTAATAGTTCTTTATCGGAAGGGGTGTTTCCCAACATATTTAAGAGAGCTAAAGTGAAACCTTTACACAAGAAAGGTAACAAACTTAATATTGGAAATTACCGACCAATATCTCTACTACCCACTTTCTCAAAAATCCTAGAAAAATTGTTCTATAAGCGTCTTCTAGATTTTTTATCAAAATATAACATTCTCTCTGACGATCAACACGGTTTTAGGAAATCCTTTTCCACTACAAGCGCCATATTTTCCTTCTTAAACGATGTTACCACATCTCTAGACAGTGGAGAAAATCCTCAGGGTGTTTTTCTTGACTTATCCAAAGCATTCGATGTCATCGATCACGGAATTCTCCTTACCAAATTGCATTCTTTAGGCATTCGTGGACTTCCACATCAATGGCTAACTTCTTATTTAAAAGATAGATATCAACAAGTAGAAATATCCTATACTAAAAATAAAATACTTGAGCGTTGTCTTTCAGAAACAAAGCCACTTACTTGCGGAGTACCCCAAGGATCAATTCTCGGCCCTATACTCTTTTTATTGTATGTGAACGACATGTCATCATCCACATCAGATTGCAAAATGGTTCTTTTTGCTGATGACACTAATTTACTATGTAAACACGCCAATGCTCAAAAAGTTTTGTCTAACCTTTCGACTTGGTTCCATGCAAATCGTCTCATTGTAAACACTGACAAAACAGTGTCTATGTCATTTCACAATAGTATCACAAAATCTTTACCCCAGGTTTCTCTTTCTTTAAACGGAACACAATTAAAAACTGTTACAAATACAAAATTCTTAGGTCTCCATATTCAAGACAACCTCAAATGGAATTGTCACATTGACAATCTTAATTCCCAATTAAGCAAATTGTGTTACGCATTCCGAATCTTAGTTAACGCAGTTAGTCCACGTATTTCCCGTTGCGTATATTTTGCAAACGTTTACTCCCATTTACGTTACGGCATTACCTTCTGGGGTAATTCCGGTCAGAGTATTCAAACTTTCAGAATTCAGAAGAGGATAGTTCGGATAATTTGTAAATCTCACCCCCGAAACTCTTGTAAACCTTTATTCAAGGAATTAAATATCTTAACACTTCCCTGCATTTATATTTATGAAACGGTCGTGTTTGTTAAGACCGAATTACTGAAGCACCACCCTTGCTTTATACGAAACAGTCTCGTTCACGAACACTATACACGCAATAGTAGTAATATTCATCGCCCTAGAGTGTCAACCACTCTTTGCCAAAAGGGACCATACCATTCGGGAATCGTTCTATATAATTCCCTGCCCAAGAATATAAAAGATATTATGAAATTGAATATCTTCAAATCCGCGGTTAAAAACTACCTCCTGCACCAGTGCTTCTACACTGTAAAAGAATTTATTGATTTTAACAAAAGTTAAATTCGTCTTGTGCTTTATCACGCCATTGCTGTAGTACTTTTTAAACAACTTATAACAATTTCAAAAACTATTTTCTTGCATGATTGTGTTGTCTTATGGCTCATATTAATTTAGTTTTATGTGTACTCAACATTGGCACGTTTGTGTACATAAATTCTGTAGCCCCATCCTGGCCCGGGTTTTTCTCCGGTTTTCCTTCGGGTAGAGGCGGATTTATCATACAGGTTCTCTAGGCTTTGTCTAGGGGCGGGTCTATTGTAACAATAAATCGTGAATTTAGTGTTATTTCAATTTTTAAGCACTATACTCAGAATAATCTATAGTTCGATAATAACTTACATGTAATTTTTTGCTTAAAATTACAAACATATTGACATTCTATTAGTATTATAACTCGCAGCTAACTTTTTATCTTATCTAGGAATTTTTGCTGAATTTTTTGAATCCGCCTCTGCCTTAGGGCCCTTGGTCGGAATTAATGGGATGGTCCCTTGCTTGCTTCCGGAGAGTAAATTAGTTTTTTTTCCCTCCACGTGGTCATACGCAGTTTGTATTGTTTTTTGACAATAAATTTATTATTATTGCCAAAAAGCAGTTACACATAACATGTGACCACGAATTGAACAATAAACTATTTTTCTTCGGAAGGGAGCATGGGACTATCCCATCAATTTTAAATAGTTTACATCAACGGTGTTAAGACAGCGGGGGATTTATTATTTCTGCGTCCCAAGGCGAGTCAGCCCCTTAGCTAACTATTTTTATTCATATCTAATTGCTATAATATACACTTAATATCAACAAATTTATATTTGATTAAATACAAAAAAATTCAAACACTGACTATTATCAAATCTTTAAATTATTCCGAAAATATTGGTGATAAATCGTAACTACGACTCGAGATGAATAATAGCTACAGTATTAATGAATCTGTCGCCCCGAAAGTCTAAATAAAATCCGCCTCTACCCGAAGGAAATCTGGAGAAAAAACCGGAAGAGAATTTAAATAAGTAATGTACACAATCCTGACAAGGTTCTTCTTAAATCCTGTTACTCCGCGGTGGGGCGTAGGGTGTACTTGAGAACTTTCCAACCTTTACTGTTACCAGCCGTAGCCTTAACTTCTTTCCATGTCATACCACATTTCTCCATCTCCCCCTGGACGGATCTTCTCCAAGTACCCCTCGGTCACCCTCTTCCTTGCTGACCACATGGGTTCCAGTCCAGCGCTTATCTCTCAATTGCATCGGCAGGTTTTCTAAGAGTATGATCTATCCATCTCCATTTTGGTTTTTTATTTTGTTTCCCGATAGGTTCTTCCGCAGTCAATTTCCACAGTGCATCATTTCTTATTTTTTCAGATCTTTTGGATTTTCCGCAAACATCTATTAACAAATGTTTGCAACCTAGATTATGTGAAGGTATTCCATCTCCATGTCTCTGCTCCATATAATAAGATGGCTTTAACTGCACTTCTGAAGATCTTCATTTTCGCTTTCTTTGAGATGCACTGGTTTCTCCAAATGGGATACAGATTTATAAATTCTGCATTGGTTTTGTTTATTCTATTGAGAACATTTTCATCAGAGCCTCCAGTTTTTTGATATAACACTACCAAGGTACACAAACTTATCAACACTCTCTATTTGTTCATCTACCACTTTCATCTGTCGGTTAGTTCTTGCATCGATTCTAAGTTCTTTCGTTTTAGAGACGTTCACTTTGAGGCTTGTACCAGAGGTTTCCTTGCACAGAGAGCCTACGTTTTCCTTCATATCACTAAAGCGCGGGGTAAGTAGACACAGATCGTCGGCATAGTCAAGATCCTCCAGCATCTCCCTCTAATTCCACGTCTTGTCGTTGATGCCTTCTTCATTACATCATCAAGTAACAAAAGGAACAGAAATAGTGATAAAATGAATCCTCGACGAACACCAGATGTTACATGAATTGTTTTGGACAATTTTCCATTCTGGATTACCTCATAGGTGTATCCATTGTACATGTCTTGTATGATATTTACTATTTTTGGTGGTATTCCATACCTGTTTAATACCTTCCAGATAATTTGATGAACGAGGGAATCAAATGCCTGTTCAAAATCAATGAACATGAGGTATAGCGTGGAGTTCAATTCTATGCTCTGTTCTACAATTATACGTAGGGTGTTTATGTGATCCACGCAACTACGGTTCTTTCTAAAACCCGCTTGTTCCTTCCGTAGCTTCTTCTCCAATGAACCTTCAATACGGTTTAAATTAATTCTCGACAATACCTTCCCGAGTATAGACAACAGTTATTTGCTTCTCCAATTTTTACATTGAGTAATAGGAGGCGTTTTGTCTCCTTTCTTTGGTACTTTAGTTACCAATCCACTTCCAATCAGCTGGTACTTTTTCCTGGATCCACACTTTCTTAATAAGGGGATGCAACATAGGTATTGTTGTGTCAATGTCAGCTGTGAGTATTTCGGGGCATATATTGTACTTCCCCGGAGATTTCCCATTCTTGATGGATTTCAGGGCTGCTTTAACTTTGTTTTGACTAGGGTATGGCGTACTTATATCTGATTCTATCAGCTGAGAATTTGGCTCAGAGCTATCATTTCCATCAACTATTGCAACCGATCCGTTCAGCAAGTCTTGATAAAATTCTATCCATCTGTTCATCTGGTCGTCTTCTCCTGTGAGCAGTGTATCCTCTTTGCTTTTTAGTGGATACATGTACTGTTTTCTTCTGCCAGGCAGTAAACGCGTTATTCGATAAAGCTCCTTTAAGTTTCCTTTACTTGCAGCCACCTCAGCCTGTTCTGAAACATCAGCCATTTCCTCTTATCTCTCCTTGCACTCATTTTAATAGATTTTGTTAATCGAGTTATACTCTGAAGTGACTTTTTCCTTCTGATTTCTTGGTTTGCAAGAGTTTTTTTTGCTTCAGAAGTGGTCTTTGCTCGATAAGATTCCTTGTTTCATTGCTCATCCAATCCTTCTTGAGGTTGGCTTTGTATTCCGTGGTTTTCTTACTGACATCCAGTAAATTGCTTGTAAGAGTCTCCCAATTTGTTTCCACATCTTCATCCTCTGTGTTCATTTTACTTAACTCTGGTACCTATTTCGTAACTCGAGTTTGATTTGGGTTCTGCCAAGGTTGAATACAAATAAAAATTATATCACGAATGATAAGAAACAATAACAGCATGCAGTAAAAGAATTTTGTGATTAATCAATTAGTTTTGAAAGTACTATAGCTATGGCGCGATCAAGTATAAAAAGAATTATTGTATTTAATATTTAAAAGAATTATTAAAAAAGAACGTATTGTGGGATATTGAAACTCTTTTTAACTTTTATTAAAATCAATTAATTCTTTTACATTGTTGAAACAATGATTCAGTAGGTAGCTATTAACCGCGGATCTGAAAAAAATCAATTTAACCCTAGATCACTACACGGTGATAATTTTTACAACTAGTTCTGGTTGACGAGAGATAACTGAATCGGCGCGTAGGAAGAGGGAATGGGTCAAGCAGTGCTTCCCTTTGACAGTAGACCTTGAACTAGGCGTGATTGGAAGACACCTTGTTTAATCAATAATAAATAAATTTACTGTGAAAAAAACAGATACAAACTGCAAAGACCGCTTGGAGGACAATATGCTAATTTACTCTCCGGAAGCTACCAAGGAACTATCCCACCAATTTTGATCAAGGGTCCTAAGGTAGAGGCGGATTTAATATTTTTGCTTACTCCTGAGTTACAACTTATTTTTATAAGAATAAAAGAAGTTCGGTATATGTTTTCACATTAACAGAATACCAACAAATTTGTAATTAATAAAACACAAAAAAGTTATTTCACAAGTACATATAATTGTAAACTATGGATTATTCGGAAAATATTGTTTTTAAATCGCAACTTTTAAAATATCTCTAAATTCGAGACTTATTACTTCAATAGACAAGAGCCTAAAGAGTAAACAAAAATCCGCCTCAATCAAAAGGAAAATCGGGTAAAAATCCGTGCCAGGATGGAGCTACATAATTAATGTACATCGTGCCAAGGTTGAGTACAGATAAAACTAAACTTTGATTAATAAAAAGACACAAGACAAGCATGCAGGAAAATAGTTTTGAAATTGTTATAAGTTATTTTGAAACAATTACAGAAATGGCGTGATAAAGTAACAATGTATAATAAACTTTGTCAAAAAAGCAGTTACAAACTGCGTATGACCACGTGGAGGACAATAAACAAGATTAATTTACAGTCATGAACAAGTACAAGATGAATTTAACTTTTATTAAAATCAATAAATTATTTTACCTCGCAGAAGCAGTTGGTAGGTAGCTTTTAACCGCGGGTTTGATGAGATTCTTTAGAAATATGTTTTTTGTCTCTATGATCCCTTTATGGTGAATATTACACCGATTACGAGTATTGTGTTCGTAAACAAGACAGTTTCGTAAGAAGCAAAGGTGGTACTTCAGTAATTCGGTGTTAACAAATACTACCGTTTCATAAATATAAATGCAGGGAAGTGTTAAAATCATAATTTCTTAAATAAAGGTTTACAAGAGCTTCGGGAATGAAATTTACACATTATCTGAACAATTCTCGTTTAACGGTTACAGTGGATCTCCGGTTGCTATCGGATTTTTTTATTACAGACCTCTGACTTCTAATAGCTGTGGAGAATACAACAAAAATTGCAGAAAAACACAGTTACCACCATTGGATTTGTAATTTTGTTAAGCACATACAAAAGTAAAAAAAAAGTTTTATGTATGAATATTATTTTTTTAAACCCGAAATGTTTAAAAAAGAGTGATATTTTTACACTTTTTGACGATACGTCGACTTCATTATTTTTTTATAAAATAAACTGAGAGTAACAAAAATAATTCTTATTCAGCGATTGATTAATGTTGTGTTTGTGACAATATTTATTAATTTTCAAGCTTCTACGTGCAAATTATAATGAGTTATTCATTTTTTTCGAAAAATATCACGCTTTTTGAAACATTTCAGGTTTAAAAAAAACTAATATTCATTCATAAATCTAAATTTTTCACTTGTGTATGCTTAACAGAATTACAAATCCAATGGTGGTAACTGTGTTTTTGTTGTATTCTCAACAGCTATTAAAAGTCAGGGATATATAATAAAAAATCCGATGATAAGTCACATTGCATTTTTCATGGCGTTGCTACTTACTCTTCCTCGTAATTATTATGAAGGTTTAATCATGGTCTCTCTAATGAACGTCATAATTTTATTGCCCTATGTTTGGATAGGTTTTGTTACTTATTGGTCAACTAGGATTGATGTTGATCCCTTCAGAGTTCTGCAGGACATAGTTTATGAAGTACACATAAAATAAAATACACAATAGTTGATGATTACCCTGATGAGAGCCTGAATGGTTGGGTCGAAGCGGTGGTTTTGGAAAACTTTTGACGCAGTATCCCGTGAAGTGTAATGAAAAGTGAACGCGTTTGAAAATAATTCTAGGAAGTCATATATGACATGATTCATTTAACCATCAATAAAGTGCAAAGAAAATGAATACTTGGAAGACTGATTTTTTTAACGGATTATTTGAGGTTTCTCGCCGATAAAAATGCCAAAATTGTAACTTAAGTAATTTTTACGAATGTGTTGTCTTCCCCGCCATTCCGAGTACGTCTAGGGTTAACGAAATATGTTAAGTATATTCATAAAAATCACGTGCCATGTCCTCGACCCATTGTGGATCTTGGTTGTGAAAACAGCAAGTCGCGCAGTCGCGCTGAACTTCAGAGGAAAGAGTGGGGATTGTCGCAACGGCCGCGCAAAATTTAGTCCATTTCCAAACACACCATGCGTCGGTGTGGTTACCTTATCCCTGCGTTCTTTGGGCTTTTGACTGTGTCGTGTTTGACACCGGTTCTGTGGGCTTCGACTCCCCTCAGTACTTCCTCGTCAACTCTCTCAACACAGCCAGGTAATCCATACTTCTACATAATTTTCTAATATATAAATGCGTAACGCGAAAGCGTGTCTGTTTACTATTTGATCACGACTAAATCACTCAACCGATCGTGATGAAATTTGGCAAGGAGATAGTTTAGATGCTTGGAATGAACATAGACTAACTTTTATTTTTTAAATGTGTAATAAGAAAGATAAAAATGGTTTTTGTCAAGAAATGTCGATAAAATCGGGAAAGCAGAATGCTATATTTGCTTACGCTGCCTAAACAGTTAAGAGATAGGTGACAACTATGAATGGCCATATTGTTCACCTGAAAGAGTTCTACAAAAAAGTCCGGAACAGCATTTCGTGGTCAGACGGTAGAGCAGACCCTATGGTCTGAGTCTCGCCACTAAATAAAGACATTAAATAAATTATTATTATTAATATTATTATAATTATATGTCTATCTACAAAAATGAACCTAAATTATCGATAAAACTATTAGAAATAGAAATGTTAAAATACTTCAATTTAAGGACACAATCAATCATCATCAAATTTAACGGATTACTCGTTTTGTGAATTTAACAAAGATAGAAAACGTTTTTAAATTGTAAAATTTTGATACATAGATTAGATTTTACAAGAATTTTAATGAAATGGTGCAACCGCGTCATGGCTCGGAAGCGAAAATTCTACTGGTGCGGTTCACGCCAGATGGTGTAGTGTGTACTGTCAATTCTTGTATTAAATTTATATTATTATGAATTTGAAAAATTATAATGCTGTACATGTTTATAGAAACCAGCAAAGAAAAGTAATTTGATCTTACAATACAAATTTACTTTATTTTTTCTTGAGTAAAGAGATTAGTCTAAGAAAAATCCGGGGTTAGTTATATAATAAACTAGTGATAGAATTCATGGGAATCCACGCCTTTTAATGAAGTTATCTACTTTGATTACATTCAAAATATCATAACTGTAATTATGGTGTATCAAAATCTGCGGATCATTAATTATACCATTTAATTTGAAAAACTGTTTGAAAAACTAAATTTCTCTACTTTTGCAACAGTTTTCAATGAATAACTTTCTTAGTCGTCTGAAAAAGGTAAATTTCATAATGTCCTTTTCTATCATAAATTTGTGAGACGAAATATGATGTTTTTTATATCGATTCATTTGTAAATTGCACGGGGATTTATTAAAATACCGTCCCTTTAGTGGCCTTATCCATAGGGGGACGTAAAACTTCCTTATGGCTTTCTTCAAATAGTAGCCCCACTAGGTCAAAATTGTTTTGGACGAATGATAGATCATAGTTTATTATTTCATTTAAATATTCAGGACAGTCAAAACAATCATCAGGTTGCTCACATTACCTTGAATAAAAAGTAAGTTTCCACAAAAATCCACCTTAAATAATTAGAAAGTAATTGTTTAATCTTTCTCTCAATCTCAGAATTAAAATTACTTCTTTGTAATTAATAGTGACGCGCGGGAAGTGAGGATACGTGAATAGTGATGAAAATATACATTGTAAAATATTACAAATTGACACATTTGTTTTTGTTTTTTGAAGTCCACAATGTTTTACTGCGAAGAAATCGAAGAAATGTATATATCCTTTAAGTCGATTATTGGATTCTCATTTCAATGATAGATTTTCTTTTAGCGAAGATCCGTAAACTATTATTCCCTAAAGCATTCAAGCAAACAAATGCCATCGAGTTCGAGTATTGTGACCTATATACTATTGAAGTTCTCACATTTGAAATATATATTGCATTGAAACAAGTTGTTTTGTTAGTTTATAAATAAATAAACTTTATTGTCAATCATGTATTGCATGGTCACATGTGGGATAATAAACTAAGTTTCTCTCATGGGACTATCCCATCAATTCGGATCAAGGACCCAAAGGCAGTGGTGGGTTATAAAATAAATTATTCAATAAATACCTAATATTATCCATTTATTATTCCAAAGTGAATTATAGATATTAGAATTGAGCAACTAACATATAAGGTTGCCTTTCCTCAAAAGATAAACAAATTTGGTTTTTGAGACGGCTACTTACAAAGGTTGGTTAAACGTTTTGTAATGTAAAAGGACATATATCAATAGCGCCTAAAATATTTTCAGGTATTATTATTATTATTATTATTATTATTATTATTATTATTATTATTATTATTATTATTATTACAAGATGTTTATAAATACTCGGAAATTATAGAGAAAAGTATCAAAGTTTACGATATAAAATATTTATGCATGTTTAGTTTTTTCTTTTACGGAGGATGTTTCAAGGTCTTCCCTACCATTAAGTCGCATATTTAAAAAATAATATTTCTTGAAATTATTCATTAATTTTTTTTCGTAATATGTGGGTGGAACAGATTCCACGACTGTTCTTGCTGAACGATGTATCACTGAGAAGATAAAGAGCGCTTCCTTTGCAGATATGGGGAAGAAACCCACGATATTTAGCTTTCCGTATATCCTTTGTTTGCCGAAATGCATACAACGCAACAATCAAGTAAAACAAACAAACATATCTATACATTAAATAATCCAATACTAAACCAGTATTTTAATAAGAATGATAACATAACTCGATATTTTGTGTTCCGTACACTATTTTCCGAGTGAAATATTTTGGTGTATAAATTAGTAATAATATTTTACTGGTTAGTTTCGTTATTAGTTTTTGAGAAGTTGTATATTAATTATTAGGTAATGTACAGGTCTCCTTATACTTCAAATATGATATATATCACGACATATAAAATTATTAAGCTACAACAAAAGATATTTTGGATTTCGTTATGATAATATAGTTTCATAATTTTGAATAGAACCAGATTAGGTGAGACTTGCATGAGATCGCTTTAAGATAAGTAGTCAATACTTGTGAAATACTTGTATTGTAATTTAGGGCGATGGGAAAAATTAATTTTTATGAAAGTTTCTGGCGTAATTTTAGAAAATAATTTGAAAGATATGAATTTCATGCTGTATTTCATCAGAAGTGTATCGTAAGTGTTGACATAACTATGCCAGAGAAGGATACATTTTCCTAATATGCTACTCTAAATATTCGTCTTTTCAGTAAGATATCCAGAACTGCACACTGCTTGTGGAAGCGATGATGACTGTATTGAAATCGAGAATGCAGAATGTGATAATTCCACGGGGATGTGCACCTGCCTCCCGAACTTTTCACCTATATCTAGAACACTGTGTGGTAGGTGTACGTACTCACTTTCCATATTTTCTTTTATATTTTTATTGATGAAACGTGGCCGTTGTTTTAGTATATTTTTCAACAAAATTAAACATTTTGATAATTTGTACGTAAGTTTCTTACAGGGTTTGGAGATGAGTGCTATCATAATGAATGCCATGTCACCAACGCAAAATGTGATAACACAACTAACAAGTGTGTTTGTGAATTTGGTTATTCTCTCAGTAGAGACGGCACATTTTGTTATAGCGGTGAGTATTTAATCATTATTTCTTATTAAAAATGTACGAATATTTTTGTGGCATATGCAAAATTGTTAATGGTGTGAATTGCCCTGCTCATCAATTCATATCTGCTAGGATCTTTAGCCACTTTTCTGATAACCGTTTTTTTTTTCGAATAAAATCTCTGTTGGTGATTTCTGCTTTGTACATGGAACTCAGTTAAGAACCATCTTCGTGCTAAACTCACTTGAGTCGTCAATTGTGTTATAAGAAACTGAAAATACGCCCCAATGACAATTAATGTGACATTCGATAATAGGTATTGGAGGTAGGATATAGTTATAAAGTCATGGTCGGAACTTCAGTTTTTGTAGTTTATTATTGAAATTTGTTTAAAATTTTCTACACCACCACACATTTTATTCAAGTAGTACTGTATCGTATTTTGTTTCTTTCATAATTGTAATAATATGTCTACTATAGATGTGTCAATGCCTGCTTTCCGTAATTCAAAGTATTTTTTAGAGATTCTTGTAAACCATGATATAATCAGGACTCGAATTTTGCTTATCTAGCATATTTTCCTGACTTTCTATGGCTTTGAGGAATAGATTTATAGTATTTTTAACCTCGTGGGATCATTTGAATTTAATTTTATACTGCATATAAATGCATATTTTTTTAAAAAATTGTTTGAATTCTGTAATGTTTAAGTTATATCAATCAAAATTTACATATTTATTATTGAAATATATCATATACCATATCATCAAGTTCAGTGGTATTATTCAACTAACCCCACTTACTCTCCCACTTTCTTAATAATAAGTAGACACATAGTAACTTGCTTTTTTAAGGTATATTTCGGATATTTTAGTGAATTTACTTAGATTTTTAGTGCATACTTTAAACTATTTTAGTGCATATTTTCCTATTTTTTATTGCTTATCGATCCGAGCCTTGGTTACAATGTACAGTGATCGATTAAAATCTTCTATAATAAATAGAATCACATTAAATAAATATTGATAGTAGGAAAATGATTTGAGAAAATATGATTGAGAGAAATTACTGTTGACGTCATTTGAAGCCCCAAGAGCTTGTAGGCCACTTGATGAAATGAGCTGTGATGAAAATTAAAGAGGAAGTGTCGTTTTTGTTTACATGGTGTAGAGTGTGAGATTACCTTATACGAAATTATCACATGTTACATTGACACGACCAATAGTAAAAATAACATTGTGAGGTCTAAATATCGGGTATTAAATTATCCAGAAATGTATTGGGAAATAATTGCGTGGCAATGATTCTATCAATCCTAAAATTCACCCACTTTTTAAAATGTTTAGATGTTATTTATGAGTCTTTCCATTAAGTAAGTTAGAAACTACGCAAATGTTGAATTCAAGAGTGATTAATAATTTTTATAAAATGATTCAGATGAATTATTTAATTTAACACCAGAAAATTCTTTTCATAGTTAATTAAAAAAAGCCTTGAATTTAATCTTTTATCAGGATGTACACTTCTGTTTCTATTCCTCCATTGGAAACTGGAATTTTTTCTGGCAATATGTAACATCTTTTGGAGTCAGTTTATTTTTCAATTTCCTTGTATTTTATCTTTAAGATTCTCAACCACATCCTCGCCACTTTTTACAAAAAAAAAAATATTTTCTGGGTTATGTCTTTGTAGTTGTTCGATTTATGTCCATTTCTAAAATCTAGTATTGACAAGCATGATAAATTAAAGGTCGTTTTCATGTTGCTCATTTGAGCAACATTTGAGCAAGAAATGAGCAACATGAAAACGACCTTTAATTTATCATGCTTTGATAATGTTGCTAAAGCTCCACAATTACCAAGTAGTATTGACAAACAAATTACACGATCTTAAGATGGACCACACAGTTGTGATACGTTTTCAATACAGCGATCCAACTCATTGTTGGGACCCTCGGCAGGTTTAACAAATATAAAACATAGCAACATAATAAGAAATTAAAGTAAAATGTCAATTTATTNTTTATAACTTGTGTGTATGGTTTCTCCTTTTTAAAAAAAGTATTTTTTACAAATGTTTACGTTTTCTTCATATATATTGTTAAGTTAATGTTCATTTCATATTCTGTTTTTTCTATACCTAATACACCCAACGAAGACCCGAATCGAGTTGAAACGTTGTTAGCTTAAAATATACCATGTGTACAGCATTTTTAGGCCGTATATTTAACAATACTACATTATTTATTTGTGTGTTTGAAAACAAAACTTATCGAATAATGGGAGTTCTATCAGACAAACAATAATTCATTTGAAATATAATACGAACGGTTTCTAGAAATTTCTTATGGGGTAGTCTAATATGATAGTTTCTTGAGTTATAGAATTGGTGTTAGTGATTTTAACCTCACTTCGGTTACCATTTGTTTAATCGACGAAGAAATTAGGGATTCGGAAGTTCGAATGTCCTCTTTCAACAAGTATTTAGTTCCGTGATCCTCGGTCTAGCGATGTTTACAACACGTACCACATTCACTTTATATACTATCTCAGGCATCACACCTATTTCCCTTGATAATTACTCTGCAATTCAGCTATTGAGGTGAAAATGCGATTTTTTAAATCGTTCAAATCAGTGAGATTGTGATAAATATTAATAATGAAAAAGTTTTGTGAAGCTGCTTGCTATATCAGCTTTGTGATTTATGTACTTATATCACAGGAAATGTGAAATATTATTCAAATTGATCTATTAAAATTTAAAATAAAGATTCATATTGTAAGACGTATCCCAAGATTCATATGTTGGTTATATATATATTTGTAGTGGGAGTTCTTTCTTAAGATTTCCTGACTACAAATTTACATTCATGCTGTATAAGAGTAAAACACCGAAAAATTTACGTAATAAAATAATCACTTTAAAAACAAGAGGAAAAAAACTTTATTTATAATCTTAATCAAATTTCCTAACTTGCATCATACCTGGTATGTAAAAAAAGAAAACTAAAAACTAGTTAATCACTTACAATTTTCGCACAATAGACAAAAAAAAATTTTTTTGGCTAAATTTCATTTTCTCATTATGACAAAACATTTAACCCACCTTATTCTGTGCATTTTTAAACGGAAAAGAAATAAGTTATTGGCTAGGATTCGATAGTGGTTTACCTTAGGAATAAGGCGAAGTTAGAAAACAAACCTTGCTTCAGGAGTTGAGTCACGAAAAAAATAAGCAAAGTCCTATTTCCGGCCACAAGTCACACATGTTACAATAAACTTCTGTTGACCTATTTCCCCCATTTTCTTTTGCTGTTATATCAACACAAAGGCTAAATTTCAATAAAAATTATTGTAAGGAAAGTTTTACTTACATTATTCATTCAAATCAATTTATTCATAAGGATCCAAATAAAGACATAATTACAGTACAATAGTTTTGATTCGAATTTATATTTACTATAAACAATAGAAATTGGTTTTATATTTCTTGAAAGCCATATAGAAGGAATGTAATGGTTCGGATAGTCAATTTGTTGTTTATTAGTTTACCTAAAATTTAGTTTCCGATAATTTGTTAAATTATGGCAGTTATTCGACAGTTGACATTTTTTAACATTTTCTAAATCCCACCATTACCAAGTACAAGTTTGAATTAAAATTTTAAATACGTTGTATGTTTAAAATTGATTATTACCAATAATTGTAATAGTATTTTTTTTAATGACAGATTAACGATTTTTATCAAATTTACTTAGTACAGAATTCACATTTTGTGGGGAAAAAGTAAACGGTCATGGATATGACATGAAAAACTACATGAAACCTAAATAAGATGAATTTCAAACACTGGATAAAAAACATCTTAAACTTTCATTATTCATTCCTTTCATTCGCTAAATAATTACCCACGTGAAGTTTCATTCATCATTAGAAGAAAATCCTTTCTGGAAGAACTTATGTACTCGAGACTGAGTATTTTTCATGCTAGAGTGTATTTAATTGTTTAACATATTTTTATCCACTTATATATTTGACAAAAACGAGGATTTTATAAATTAGATAGCTTTACGAGTGTGATATATTCTAGTTTGTAATAATTTTTTGGAGGTAAAAAAAAATGTATACGTCTATCTTAAATCAGTTTCTCCCGTTTAAAGAAAATGGTATTTATTTTGGAGTCCGTTACATTTTTAATACTTTGAAATATTATGCGTTTGTGGATAAGTCGTAAATGTGAATATAGTTGTGCCGTCGTAAATGTGAATATATTTGTCATAATTATATTATTTAATTACTAGCTTTTTCGACCAAATCAGTGATGATATATTGAGACTGAAATACATTTTCCAGTCCAAAAAGAGGTCTTAAAAGTTTATGATTTAATGAGGTAAAGATATGTTGCATTACCTTCGGGCAAGAGAAAACAGTACACTCAGAACGGAAGGTCTCATACTAGAAATCCGGGTCATCGGTACTTTCTCCTGGCAGAAATAAAGTATACTTGGATGATGTGTTTTAAGAACTGGTGCCTTTATTATTAGTTTACGTACAGTAGCGGCGATTGGGAGCCAAAAGTGACAATTTTCATTAACATGACATTTTCTGCATATTTCTACTAAGTGTAATTTAAATAACGAAACAAATCAAAGGAAAAACAATTAAAATGAAATTTTTATCTTTCCTTAGAAAAGTAGGGGGTGGCTGCTCCCACGCCCCCCTAATCGCCGCCACTGTTTACTTATGTTGTTCGTTTCATAAACATTAAAAAAAATGTTATCATGTACTTAGTATGAGAACGAGGGTAGCGTAGCTGTGGGTTTTCGTAGAGTACGTATTGCTGAACCGCTGATTTCACAGCCTGACAATTCAGGGAGACGTTTTCTTTCCTCGCAAATATATTTCCTCAGCCATTCTTCCCTCGATATTTTAATTTGGTGGGAATTGCCTCATACTTGAATCTAACCCAGAGAATATTTTTAGGAATATTCACTGGGCGACTGTGAGGGTTCGGGAGTTCTCCACATAAAAATTAATTTCGGATTACTCTGCGTTCAATTTAGAGAAGAAGAAAAATTAAGTCACTAGAATGTGGGAGCACCAAAATTTTGAAATTGTCTACGAACAAACATTTACTGGCATTGATTCAAATGTGACTCAAATGAAACCGTATTGATTGTTAAATTAAGAGATTTTATTGTAAGTTTTCGCTACATACTACAGGCTTAGGAAAAAGAAAATGCAGTACTAACTTTTTCTCATTTTTCGAGCCGACACACACAAGTGCTACTAGGCGGGATTACGTCCCTCCCAAGGCGGCTCTAGTACGGCCCAGTTTATAGCATAAAATATAATCTGATCTAACCATATGACAAAAATAGATAAATGTCACACATAGTACATGCCAAAATAACAATGTGTTTAAATAGATACAGAAATGCATTTAATCATAATTACATTGTTTTTAAGATCCACTTATGCCTGGTGATCTCTGCGACTTCGACAAAAACTGCTTCTCGCTTGGTGAAAACATGGAATGTTCCCAACATCAATGCGTTTGTAAGAATAATTATTATCGTTGGGACACACAGTGCATGGAAAAAATAGGTAAGAGCAAGTTAGAATGTTATGAAAGGTGTGTATATTGTTTTCACGACATAACAAGTAATTTATATTCTTCTGGCAATAATGTATTAAGAAATAAATTTTTTAAACGTAATTTATGTCCAATATAAATAAATATAAATAAATAAATTGTCAAAAACGCAGTTACAAACTGCGTATGACCACGTGGAGGACAATAAACTAATTTACTCTCCGGAAGTAAGCAAGGGACCATCCCATCAATTCTGATCAAGGGTCCTAAGGCAAAGGCGGAATGAAAATTTCAGCAAAAATTCCTAGATAAGATAAAAAGTTAGCTGCGTGTTATAATATCAATAAATTTGTATTTAACACAAAACATCTATTTCACAAGTAAGAATTATTATCGAACTGTTGATTATTCCGAAAATAGTGTGTATAAATCGTAAGTATTAAAATAACACCAAATACAAGATTTTTTATTTTTATAGACACCACCCCTAGACAAGAACCTAGAGAACCTGTATACAAAATCCGCCTGTACCTGAAGGAAAACCGGTTAGATATTTAATACACTTTAAGGTTAAACACAAAATGTTATTTCTATTATGTTATGTTGAATGAAAACGGGAGACGGGATTGGGATTCGAACCCATTTTTACACAACATAACATGGTTAATCTGTTCTCTGGAGGTGTGGTTAACCACAATTTAAAAGATTTGTATGTATTATTTTGATTATTGTGAACAGGAACACTGGGTGCTTCGTGTAATGTATCATCTCAAATTTGCTTCCAAAATGGAATGGAGTTCAAACGAATGAGAGAATGCATGAATGGTATTTGTCAATGTACAAAGCAATATGTTCTTCATGATGGCACATGCAAAGAGAAGATCGGTAAGTGTATTTTTTCCACACACCTTATACTGCGTTTTAGCACACGTATTTAGTATTAAAAAATTCGTGGGTGTATATGCGGATGAGTAGTTTTTACATTGACGCTTCACCACAAATTTCAGTGAATCAACTCACATTCAAAAACCTAAATATTTCTTTTTCGCCTATTAGTAATACAGAATGGGTAAAATAAAACTGGCCCTGAAAAAATTTGTAAGATTGACATGTAATTGCCCCTTGCTAAAGAACAGGATAACTGCCTATCACAGAAAACGCAGGAAATAGCCACCGTTGACGTCGATGCAGCGCTGTTCTGCTCTATTTATCAAACTCTGAGACACGCGTAGCAGCTATGCTTGAGGGATAGCAGCAATAGCGTTTTCAATGTTCTTCTGTAGCTCTTTCAGTGTGTGAGAATTATTTCAGTACACCTGACTCTTCAATTTGCCTCACACACAGAAATCACAGCGAGAGAGAGATCAGGTGATCGAGCTGGCCAAACGAAATGACACAGCAAAAATCTCGAGACAGATCAAGCGCAGGTATGTGACAGCAATTGATTCTGGCATTGACGTCACCTGTGGCCTACTATATATATATATAT
>NNCF01134352.1:0-28947 GCA_002313205.1 Laupala kohalensis
CCGTGTAAACATCTATACCGTGAGACCATCCACGATGAGCACCATCTGGTGCAGGCGAGGATCAAGAAAGACACCCCCGAGAAAGTATAAGGTAATTAGCACGACTGGTTGCGCCCAGTGTATCGGTTATAGCGTCAAGTGGCAGTGCACTGATATATGCAAGTGCGACGATGCCAGAAACTTTTGTAGCACTCATCAATGTTTAATTAACAATAATCATCAAAGACAATTGCTGATGATTCATTTGTTTAACTGTATTGGGTTTAAATCAAATATTGGCTGGAGTAAATAATTAACCAGCGTTATTGGTATTTGAATGAAAGGTAAAACCAATTATTATGGTTTACAACATTTGTGATTTTTTTGGGAATATGTTGGGGAAGAGTGTGCATGAGTAGAATAAGGGCATAATTTAAATGTAATTTTCTATTTTGAATTAATTAAACAGATTTTACCAGAGTTGCGTTTTCTTGAGAAAGAAACTGTGTGTATTTCATGGTAATAAAATGAACCGAACCCCGACTTCTTAAAGTTGCATTACCCAGTTCAAGATTAAATGCAGGGTTTCCAGTCAAGTTGCCGAATGGGCTAGGTAAGTCTTTTAATTAATTAAGTTCCCTTTTATTGTGTTATAATTGGTTAATGTGTGGCCAGATTACCTTAGCACCCATAAATTTTATTTTGTTACTACATATAACGGTTACCTAGTATTTAGTTTTATATAGTCTTTGTTACAACGTAATAATCTGAAAGGAGACAACTATCTAGTATTTCGTAAGGTAAAAAAACGTATAAAACTTAATAATACGTGGAATTCATCGATATTCAAAGTGTCCCCTGGGAAGAAATTTAAGAATGTACTTCAATTTGAATTCTGTTAGAATTGTGATTAGCGTTACGAGAGGGGCACTTCAAAAAATAACCCGAATGCCAGCGACATTTGTATTTTGATATAAATTATAAACAAAAGAGGATACAGTGAAAGTTGCAATCCCATTCCTTAAATTTAAAAAAATGTAATTTTATAATATNTGCAATCCCATTCCTTAAATTTAAAAAAATGTAATTTTATAATATTTGTGGAAATTGGTTAAGAATAACGGGAGAAGAGGGGATGTTTTCAAAAGTTTACATTTTTGAAATAAGATACAGCGACCAGAAGAAAATGTAAACTTGGAAGCCATTGAAATACTTTACAATTGTTAGAAGATTTGTAACCCAATCATTTGCATACTATCAGCCGTCAGTTCGCTAGACTGTGCTACATGATATATTCACATCATTGTTTATTTTCACTTGATTTATGACTGAGAGAAGGACTAAGAAGGACAATACAACTCGAATAATAAGCAAGTGCTTTTCATCATTTGTCTTCACTCAATAATGAAACATTAGTCATCTTAATCAATTGCACTTGTTTTAGACTCCTGCACATAGAAAAAAAGTGAAAATCATTAATCACAAATTGTATATACTTTATTTATGGGGGTTAATTAATCACAACAGCTTATGGTAAGGACGTGACGTGCCTTGCTTGTATTCCCAGCTCACAACGGATTATAGCCCTCCTAATAAGTACCATACGATGTTCGAGTGCTTAACAATGTACGTTCAAACTAGGTTACTGTCGTTTAACGCACAATATTCAGATTCAGTTGATGACGCAGTGTATTTAGTTCATTCTGTGAGCGCGCGTCTATATTTCATTTCTATGAGAATTCTAACCTATCATAATGCAGTATATATGACACACATTCTGTATTACGACAAATGTACATTCTGATCGTATAACACCTCGCATACATATAAAAAGAATAGTACAACGAACGGTAAAATGATTGGAAGTAAAAATAAAATAGTTTAAGTCGTTTAGACAAGCTTTTGAATATTTCAATATATAAGTAATACTAAAACTTTATTGCTTAATAAAACAAGTAGTAATACTACTAATGATAACAATGTTTTATTTTAGTTGACAGGTTTAGGGCCATTCGGCACTCTCTTAAACTCAACCAACAACCATATACATATTATTACATACCAATGCAATAAAATAAACATAAAAATACAATAAAATAAGACAAGAGACAAAAATAAGCATACATAATACAAAATGAAATACACAAAAATTTATAATACACAAAAACATAAAACAAACATATAAATGAAATCACATAAATTCACTGAAAATGTTAATTAAATTAATTAAAAAGAAATACAATAATATATATTATTTGTAAGAGAAGGGCTAATTGAGGAGTCCCATTCAAAGAGAATCATGAGTTTATGTGCAAAAATCATACGGGGGAATACGTTAGTAATAACAATAAAAACTGAAAATATAACAAATTTGGTTTCTTTTTCTTGAGAAGACCATCGTAAACGTTGTTTGTATAATCAGTCTACAATACTCTGACAAGTGAGGTCAAAGTATGAAAATATTTGGTCATAAATCTGCTAAAATTGTATATATGTCATTCGTATAGTTATATTCTACTTAGTAGAATTTTTCTTCGGAACCATTTATTGCTAATGAGGAAAATTAATGTTGCTCACTCAAGGTAATTGTGGAGTATGATTGAGTGGGAAATGTCCGCGCAATGCAAAGATCACCAGCGACGTTCTTAGTTTGTAATAATCTCCATTATCGCTACAAGGTCTTCGCGTGTAGTTATACACCTCGTACAAAGTTCAACGACCTTGCGTAAAGTCATTGAGGGCCAATAAATTTCAACCCCTCCCACCATAATTTGTATTTAAATTGGTGTGAATATCTGAGAAGTGTATACGTGGTGAATATAATATGTGTATATTGTTACCCGAATGGTTTTCCCACAAAAGTTCACGTGAATAGAAGGACGCGGCAAAAACATACAACCATTCTCAACTAACTCATTCACGGTTTAGGTATGATGTATGGTTTGAAATCTTGTACATGGTTCAAAATTCCAAAGCCCTGTAATGTAATTTTATTCCTCTGTATATTAATAAATATTTAATAATTCACTTCTCATTTACTGATATTAAGTGTCCATATTTCCAGATAAGAACAAAATAGTTCTTATCAGTGGTATGTAACCTAAATTTGGAGGATTTTGAGACCGAGTTAACCTCGTGCATCTCATATAACTTCTAGTAATTAGCTTATAATTTTTTCTTTGTACAATCATTTCTGTGGTGATCCGGGAAATACGCTACAGTTTTTATAAAAATCAGATTAACTAATGACTTGGCTAACAGAGGCATGCCTCTTGCGGTGATCTCAAAATGCAAAAATATGGACTTGGTTCACTTGTGCACTAAATCTTCCATTTAATCTACCTAGTATTTTTATTACTTATCTTATCAGACTGTTAGGTCATCGGCGGCAGTAGGTTTGTAATACAGTACAGGTTATAAATATTTTTATACATACATGTGATATAATATCAAAAACTATACCTTACTCTGATGAGATCACGCGTCATATACATTTGATACATTTCAAAGGGGATTAAAAAATGTCTGAGGAGCTTTCTTTTGATATGTTTTCTATGCGGAAAATATTTGATTGAAGTATTAGTGGAGTTCATGGAGTTGGTTTGCATAAGGTGAATATTTTTGCTATACTCTTGGATGGATTTAGTTTGATGTGCCATTTTCTAGCCCAGGATGATATTTGGTCTTGGACATTTGATAAGCAAGTGTCAATGTCACTGTCGGCACTGTAAATTGCCGTATCGTCTGCGAAGAATGCTATAGACGTTCACTTGCAGAGGGGATTTCGGAGAGAAATATATTAAAAAGAGAGGGCGATAATACCGCTCCTTGTGGGACTCCAGCTAAGATGGGGTGTGATTTAGAAGATGAATTAGACTGTCGCACTGAGAGAGTGATTGGTTAGAAAGCTGATTATAATACTACTTAATGGGTAGAACGAGGTGTTGTAACTTATTTATACGTCCAGGATGCCATAACGCGTCAAATGACTTTTCTATATCTAGGTAAAGAGCAGTTACGTGTTAAGAACTCACCAAGTGATAGAGGAAATAAAAGTGTTGAGGGAGTGAGTGGAGCATTGACCCTTCTCTTGTCAATAAAAAATTATTGAGACTACGTTACTTGACATCCACTAAGATGTTTTTCCCAGCCATTAACGAGAAGCTCTTAGTATCTCTCGACATTTGAGCGATCCATCTCTGTCAAGGCATCAGTCGCTTTCGTGGATAATGATCCTACAGTTTAAATGTAAACATGAAACGCAACATTTTAGACCCAATGATTAGCGGACTTCTGTATTCTTAAGACATTCAAAACAAGTACGCACAGAAAAAGCAAAAATTGAATTCAGGAAATCGGAAATTTTCTGTGTTCTCTAAACTCTCAAAGTTTTTCTCTTTATATTCCCAGATTTCAGAGTTCACATATTCTTGGGTTATTTTTCTTTTGAATAAAATAAATATTCAAATTTTCACAACAAAAATTTCAACACTGTATTGCAGAAAACGTAATGTTACAATATCAAATTTGCTCTTGACACCAGAATGCTAATGTCCCAGAAAATATGTGTTCCTTTTCTGAGTAACCGGATGGAGCTAATCATACGAATGTAGTATTGCTCTGTAGAGCATTAAAAGATGTTTTGACGGTTTCGTATTGCCTTGTCTTTACCCTTTTCCTGTTCGAGACGACATTTAAAAATCACACGTTTTTGAATAGTCACCTTATCCACCACGATGAGCAGATCTGTCGAAAATACTATGTTGGGTTAGGAGTTCTACTTAAGTGCTAACCGTTGACTGAACGCTCCGACGCGTTTGACCATGCTGGTAATCTGTGGTCAAGCCTTTCTTTACTTTGTGAGCCTTCTATTCGAACCATTCAATCTAGCATGTTCGGCGAAATTGACAGAACAAATTAAAAAACGTGTTTGGTTAGATAATCTCGTACATTGTGTTTTAAATATAGTTATGTTTTATCGCTGCACTGTGTATTATGTGAGATCTAATAGGACTGGTCGAACTTGTTAAAAAATACTTTTGTCCTACTTTTGTTACTTTTGAATTTTACAACTAGGATGGACTCCTCCTCATCACCCTCCCGCGATTTAGTTAATCAGCGCAAAACCTACCACATGTTGATGATGGATGTCAGATACTCGAGCACGGTCAAAGTTTGACTGGGAGAGTTCACCAGTTAAGATATGACTAAAATGACAACTTTATGTCCCTTAATATAATATTGCAATTTAAAATGAAAAAGATTACATCATTGATGAACAAAAAAAACACGATCAAGTAAAAAAGAACTAATTGAATTTATTTTCGTTCCTGTATTCGTTACAATTAGAAATTCAAAACCATTGATACTTGAAATTACACGAATATAGGAAAAGTTGCAATCATCATCAGCTACACTTCCATCGTCGATTGAACCTTAATATGCACTGTAGATAAGATTTCTTTGTCAGACATGAGTTTATAGGACATGTCTTATCATCCAATACCTCACACCATTTTGAACCTTGTTTCTTTAAAGGGTTATCTCAATTTACTGTCTCAAAATTTTGTTTAGTCGCATTTTCTTTAGAACTTTCTCGTGGAAGAAGATTGGATGGTAGCGTTACGTGGATTCAGCAGATTTGGTTTCTCAGAAGTTACCTGCTCGAAGGAAACGACCTTTATTTCCTCGTTCCAAACTCCACTAAATTTGCGGACTACAATTCCCAACACCTCCCTTCGTTCACGTATACAAGAATGAAATCCACACCTTTATATCTGATTGGCACTTTTCTTGTTCAGGTGTTCACGTCCTATCAAGATTCTTTTGTTAGTTTTAAACTTATGTCCTCTTTTATGGTAAAAAACAAACGCTTTATATATAATATTTTAGCAAATATCAAAATTAGATAATTAGATTTAAGAACTGAACTTAAAAATCATCCGGGAAGGATTACAAAAACTACTGTTTCTTATCTCCGCAAATCTATATAATGCGATATTGAAAACACCTCGGTATTGTTCACAATATTTCCTTCTCCAATCAACACACATATCCTCCACACGCTATTGTTTTGGTTTACGTCTTATTACTATACAATTTGAAGAGATTAGTTGATAAAATAAAATTTTCCTCATGTGATACATATGATAATTGAATACTTATCCAATATTACTAAATAAATGAGTTAAGTAATATCCAATATTACAAAAACTCATTGCAAAAACAAATATTAGTGCGTACACATCCGATTTATATCTACTCCTGTCGCATCAACTAGCAATTAGGAGTCGTTACCTTCCTTGTCACACTGCTGACATTTTATGCCACCAACGTATGAAAGTGATTGGTTTACTTTTTTTTCAGAAGCACGCTGCATTTAAAAAAATGTTAGGTTTTAGTTTTCGATTTTATATTCTTTTACAGCTTATAGTGAGGGCTATAAAGAGCGATATTCTTTATTATCTGTTAATTGTGGCCTTTCAAATCAGAATGTCGTTGCTTGAAGTATAATACAGACGGGAAATACTAATTTACTCTGATTATATTTACTCCCCAGAAGCACTATTCGCTTAACGATTAATTAAATGAGTGATTAATGATCTGGACAGTATTAGTCAAAACCGACATTTATGTTTTCATACATTTATGTATAAATATATATCCCAACATATAATATACATATAAATTTCATTAGTTTTATTGCGTCATTCACTGATTCGACTCCAAAGAATTTTTTTCGAGATGAATTGGAAAATAAAATCTTGATATTTTTTAGAAATAGACGTAGTTACTTTAAAAACTAATTATATTTCAATACTAGCTGAGTACCCGCGGTTTTGCTCTCGTTAATTATGTAACATGTCTGCAATTTTATCCTTTCACACATTCCCATTGATTTCTAGTGAAGATGTTACTTGCAAATATTTGTGGTCCGATAGTACTGGTGTGAATGCTCAACCCAACCCGAAAGCTATGGATCAGATGCAATTTTCATTTTATAATACTTCAAAATTAGTTTTCAATTATTTTTACGCATAAACTCATTCCGCCCCCTAGGGGGGCTAGTGGTGTTTTTCTTCCGGGAGGGCGAAATTTAGACTCGAACGATATCGGGATTTCACTATCATCTCGGTGACACCAAAAATTGTGGACTCATCTCTGGTATCTGTCATGTTATCTACAACTTTTCAATGGCACCTTCTTCCCTAGAGGATGCTAGAGATTCTGCGGTTTATACGGGCTAACTGGGAACTTAAGCGTCTTCGAGAATGTCACTATTAATTTCAGCGGCCCTGAAAACGATATGTAAAAATATACGTGAATGGTGGATATTTGTGTTGACCATATAATATTCCCATCCCCTTCCTAAAATGTACATTCCTTCATAGGGGGTAATCGTGCTGTTCTGAGTCTTGAAAACTATGTATTCAGCACCAATATTGGTTACTTTGATTTTTTCTTGTTTGCAATCCCCATCACTACCCCATGGATGCTGGGGGTATATTACCTCCAATGTGAACTGATTGTGAGCTAACAATACGTCAGTGACATCCTTATTAATCTCAACAGCACCGAAAAGTATGGTTTCCAAAATAATATCGGATTTTTTCACTATTTTCACATGTCACTCTCTTACCATCCCTCCCTAGGGTTGACAGGGATGTCTTACCCCAACAGTGCTTGTTGTCAGATAGTCAGTCATTAATTTATTAAGTTCGGTTGAAATTTCCTTTGGCACTCCCCGTAGAGAAGGATTAATATTATTGTACTATGTCAGAAACCCTTGCGGACGTGTGCACAACAATTTGCCAAAGTTCATCACAATCCGATAAATGGCATAGAAGAACATTAAGGACATGCAAACAAACATTCATTTTTATAATGATGGATTGGTACAATTGTTGATTTAAAAATAATTTAAAGCCTAATGCCGCTTTGGAGTATTAATTTGGAATATTAATGGAGTACACAAAATTTCGTTTCATACAATATCAAATTATTAATTTTTTAATTTAATTTATAATATCGATTCCTATTTCCAACATCGTAATGTAAAGGAAACACACGCACTGTATTCAATAAAGGTAAGGCTATTACGGTTAACAATATTCCAGAGCAGCTTAAGAGCGAGAGAGTTACTCTCTTCGTTCAGAACGACGGAATCGATTATAGCCACAGAACACGAAGCTAGGATTCAGAGGCTTACAAGCTGCATAGCAAATTTGCAAGCAACACGGTCCTGACCTGGATTACGAGGTTTTCGTATGCGTGAGCTTCCCGGTAATACATCAAGCATCGTTCCTCCCACACGCATGACACACGTTGGGGAAGCAGAAACCCCATTTTCAGCTAACATGCTCCTCCACGAAATCCTTTGTGTCTAATAGAGGACTTTTCCACTCAAATTCGGATTTTACTTGCAGTATATATCTGCTTAAGGTAGTACTAGAGTAGGTAGAATTAAATCACAAGAATATCCTAAATCGGCATAAATAAACAGAGTAACATGTATTTATTTTGATTTAAACCTTAAAAACATTCAAAAACATTCAAAACATACCTCACCAGCCATTCAAATGAAATAATAGCAATAATAAATGATAGTACAATACATTGCATCTAATGAAGAAAACTGTTATTTTAAAATAATGACCAACTTTTAAGTCACAAAAGTGATGGAAGTTTACTTTGATTTGTTGTAAATGTTCCGTAGTATTTTTACATAACTTTTATGTATACGTCACCAGACTTTTGAGAAAGCTATTTCACTTGTTTGTGAAGTGAAATGCATAAATCACGAAACCGTTGTGCTCGTTCGCAATGTTTGTACGTGCTGTTATGCATTTCAAACAAGTCAAGCGGGTTCCTGAATATTGTTTATACTATTCATATTGTTGTGTTTTAAAAATATTAGAATAATAGCAAAGAGAACAATTATGCATCTCAGTGATTCGACTAACTTGGAGTGCAAGTCACACCTTAACATAATGTGTCATTTGTATTTTTCATTGTAAAAGTTTACGCAGCTAAAAACCAGTCCTTGTGATGCAGTTATGAAGAATATAATTTTTTCGTTTGTTTTGACATATGACTGAAGATAGTTCTTGTATAAAATTCTGATGATGATTGTTTAAAAGCACATGTTGAATACTTCAAAGGATGAACACATAATTTCAATCACTATCCTTTCAATTAGAATTCATCTAGTCCTGATTACATACAGCCACAACTTTGTAATGTACTCACAAATATTTTCTATTATCCGCAAAGAAATTAAATATATTTAGGCCGTAAGAAAGATTTTTATCTTGTAACTTGGAAATGGTACTCTTTATTGAGATTTAGTATGAGAAATTCAGAGACAATTGATAAATAATTGAATGAAGATATGCAAAGCCGATATGTAATTGACGATTGATCTTAGTATCTTAAGCTTTTGGCTTAAGGGAAAGGTTGAAGATAACTCAATTCTCGTAATAATTCTGTTCATTTAAAACAATTTCCAGAGTGCACATGTTTATATTGACCAATCAATTTACATTATAATTGATTAAGTGAATTAATATATCTGAGGATTCAATTGTCAGTCTAAAGGCTCTGATTCTTGTCGAGACATAACTCTTTTTTTAACAAGAGAAACCAATAATGCGATTGCTGTGTGGAATTGTTAACACTAACAAATTATATTCTCGTTTTCAATCTATTGAGCTGTAACTATTTGATTTATTTTTTAGGTTAGGTCTAATCTCAAGAAATAATGCAAGTACGTTAAAGGCTATCGTTTTGACTTCTTTTCTGTGAGTTTAATTAGTTCATTGCTAAGTAGCATTGTTCCCAGAAGACAAAGATAATATTTTACGGAGCATCACCTGTACACCCAGTTTAATTTTACTAATTATTTTCAGAAAGAATAGGCTTAATATTATTAAATACGTTTCTCTTATTATCTGTTTTGTATAACCATTTTTATGTTAATTCCCTCTCCTTTTAAAAAGTAAAAAATCATAACGTACAATGGTAATAAAATCATACGAGAGTCTTAACCGTATTTGCGTAATATTCTTTCATTATACTCGTACCAAATTTCAGTGATTGCTTGGTCAGATATGATGTCAGATGAGCGGTAAAATGTTAAGACAAGACACTTTGTTGGTCGTGAATAGCTTTTTTATGGACAGTGGAACGGATAGACACATACATTTAAGATCGATGATTCATTCCTATAGTAAATTATTCTATTTAGAATAATATACACTTCTTTGTAGATCAATAATGGTCGTCGTTTTTCAGCAGCAACAAGAATCATGCGAAACATTATTTCCTGTTTATGGACGATTTTACATTTCCTCCTTTCAGCAGCGGAAAAAGCATACGAGCCCTACTCAATTCGTATTTTGTATTTATTTTGCAGTCATTGAACGCGGAAGGTAAGGAAAGTAATATAAAAAGCCTTCTCTTTTCAAGAAACGAAGAGACTTCGATGCTCGAAAAAATATTCAGGACGCCATTCATGTGTCGTCAATAATATCCCGGAAGCAGCAATTCGTGAGTTTTACCAGACGCACGATTCACAAAGAAAGGGGAACAGGAAATGGAGTGGCTTTCCCCAAGCGATGGCGCTGTTTCGTGGCTTCACTCTTTGGATGCAAACTTCAACGGAAGACATTGAAATCGAACTGAAACTCCGAGGAGTAAATCAACGCCTATCGATGCCAACATCCGTGTCTAGAGAACAACTGAAGGATCACTCCTTCCTCACTGTAAGTTTGTCTTACATGGAACGACTTCCATAAATTGGTCCAATTCAGGATTTGCTTTGAGATAAAGCTGTCTCCAACTGAGGACATTGTACCCATTTTCATAAACATTAGAACATTTCACACACTTTTGTTATAAATCAATTTTAAAATGACCTTATGAAATATTTTGCTCTTAAGAATAATACACATTATTTAGATCTTTAAAATCTTCGTAAATTTGGGTTATTTGAAAAAATGTTCCTCTAAAATTGACGGAAATGTTCTCATCAAAAAATTAGATCCCTTCAAACCTCTCTGAGGTTCACATTTGCGTAATTAGCTACTATCGATCCCCTCAGATAAATAATCCGTATCAAATAAATAATTTGTTTCCAGGAACAATTCTAACTTACATTATTTCCATACACAATGAAATAAGATTTGTTGACAAGTAATTTATTTCCAAATAATATTATATACATAAACTGTCAGTCATCTTTTTCAAATATCTCAATTTTTTTTGCGAATTTTTTTCGAGAGTTCTGGCAACATCCAAATGCCGTTTTCAAACATTTTTTGGTTGCGTAAATATCCACTTCCGATGACAATATCGTTATTTTTTCACTTCTTATTTAAACCTTTCAATTGAACACAAAAGATGGATATTATTTTGGTGCAATTTGCGTACCGGTTTTGAGAAGTGAATCTCCCTTTTTTGATCCAAAATAACTGTAACACTCACCCGTCAGATTATCCCTTTACCTCTATTGACAGGGTTGGAGTGGAAAGGAAGTCCTCAGTCTTGACGGGTAAATCACGTCTACGACAGAACAAGTTCAAGATATAGTTTAAAACGATGCGGTATTGACCCTAGCACTTGCTACCTTTAAGCACCGTCAAATCTACGTAAATCCCCGCAATCACTAGCTGGGAAGGCTGGGTCGACTCAAAAGTGTATTCTTTAGTAAAGTTTGAAGTGATGCCCACCCTCTTCCAGTCTCTCAATTATAAAATTCTTAATTTCTCAATAGAACCGTGTTGACAATAGATGTGAAGAAAATATTAAATGATCTTATTATTTTTGACAAAATTTCGCAATCAGTTACCATCTGAACTTTCCTCTGGTAAAAATATGTTGATTGAGGATGAAGTTATGGACACAGTAGGGGAGGGGTAGCGGTGGAATGTTGTAAAAGTAGGTCAACTTTCTTTAATATTTATAATTATTTTGGAAAACTGGAAGACAAATTCTCGTTGTAAACGTCGAAAATCTTATGTCAAGCAACATATTTCCAGAAAGTCACTTCAGTTTTTCGGAAGTCACAATTCAGTTTAACGAATACTTACTACTCTAGAGTCAATGCGGCGAATCTAAGAAATAACATTTTACACGATGTAACATTTAATTTCCGTGGAAATCTTTTGCCGTGACTTCTTCTTACCCACAAATATTTTCATAATTATTTTAAAAGGAAATCACTAGACGCTGCTTAGGCCAAGTTCGACTTCGGATGATTAGGTGTTTTCAGTGCGGAAATCTTATATGGTACGAGGAACAACGTTCTAGATACTTACACAAGATCAGATAAACCGCACTACTGCACTTTATCAAAATAGGACAAACAAAATTAAAATTAGTTTTGACGTCAGTTTTCTCGTAACCTGAAAGGTTTACGAGTTCACTAGTGTTATCCCACCTGTTGATACAGAATGAGCTTCAACAGATAACAGCTCTTGCGTGACGGGACACACCTTTATGTGCTTTGAGACCTTTTTGCCGTGAAGGATAGTAAGGACTGAGAGTGCAGGGCTGACATGTCGCGATTCTGTTGGCACCAAATCCTTTTCTTGTGTATGAACTACTTCTCAGTTATTTTCTTTTGCATTAACTAATTAAATTTCTGTCTTTTTATCATTAGGTTCTGTGCCTCCAAAAAGATGATACTTCAATGACTAACTTGAAAGTTCTAATGCTTTCAGTACAGGACTTTCAAAAGGTATATTCAGAGTTTCAAAAATTCACGTTTTATACTTCATATCGAAAATTCATGTAAATCACACAAAACATTGTATAGGTTCAACAGTGAAAAAAAAAACATTTTCAATCATTTTATGACGATATTATATTGATATGCAAATGAAAAGTTTAAGGAAATGTAATAAAGTACAAATTTCAGTATCCTGAATATATTAAAAACTGAATTATTGAATAAACCGTAAATTAAATAATGACAAAATTTATTGATTATAATTTTCGCAATTCCACTGCTTAATATATTACATTCCATCAACTTCGCATCTGCATATCGTCATTCCTAAATTCTGTTGGAATAAAGGTGCAGTAAATTCTCAGATGTTTACTTCAGTCACTAATAGTCTGATTCGCAACGTTGTTGAACCTGCTACTTCAAAAAACGATTAAATCCAAGAATAATAAAGTTTGTAAATAAAACAAGGAATCATAATTCACTCTCTAAACTAGAGATGGACAAATTACAGCCGTGGCTGGAAAGATGCCTAATATTTCCATTCGACCCGACACGTTTTAAAACCACGGATATATAAAATATATAAGTTTTCAAAACATTAAAAAAATTAAGGTGCCTTTGATTTGACCCTTTATGGGTTTAAATTTACGTCATCAGAGAAACTAATGCAACACACAACTACTTCACATAACATTAATCTTCGGAAACGTTAAATCAAAATGTCTTTTAAAAATCTAAAGTTTATTTAGGAATTTCAATAGAAGTATGGACTTACAAGTACTTTCTTAGCTGTAAAGGATAAATCACTACATCTCATCGTCGAGTTGCATTAAAATAGGCATAAGCATTTAAATTTACATCTTAAAATCAGTACTTTCCAGTTTCAATTAAATTTATGAACTTTTTTAAAGCAATCACAGCATTAGTAATGGTTGCTTTATTCAAATGCAATTTAATGCAAATTCACCGTATTAGTACTTTTTGGATTATTAATCATAGTCTTTCATGTTTTATTTTCTTATAAAAGAATAATATACTACTAATTTTTTTGGTAAACGCTTTGTGAAGGCACCTCTTATCAGGCTATGCCTTGTTGACCCTATATTTTTCTCAACTTTTTCGAGAGGTTGTTATATATTAAAACAAGGTCATCATTTTATGACTGATTTGATTTGTTTGTTTTTTCTACATTTTTATGGAATGTCCAGCAATGTAAAATATATTGCAATTCATTATCAAAAATTATTGTATAACAATTGAACTATATAAAAATTTATAAGAAATTGAAAATATTACATTTCATAAATCTTTCGTGTGTTTTAAATGAATATAATTTTTTCTTGTCTTTTTCAGCTCACTCCTATGAAAGTTTGTCCACCACTCAACATGCGTACATGAATACACATTACCGACAGATTTCACCCATGTGCCACGATAGCTCGCAGCAGTTGGTGCACACGGGTGTATGGAGGGGGGATGAAGAAGGGGGGAGGGGGAACAAGCACAACCTAGTATCGCCTTGCCTACAGTCTCGCTCTCCCTTCGCGCAGTGGGTGAGCCTCAGGGAAATCGATCGGCAAACCACGTGACCGCTCGCTGTCTACATGCGGCGCGTACGCGGCGTGCACTCTGACCTCAAATGAACCAACTGCTCATCATATCAATGAGTTCAATGTTATAATGGAAGGTGGGCAGGTATTTTTTTCTTTCGACCCACAATGACAAATTTTGAATAGCAGATTATTGAAATGTTATATCATTTCAATAAGATAATCTTTGTATTGAGGGATTGGAGGCGCAGATGTGCATTGAAATAAAACAAGACCATAAAATCGAGATGAAACAAGTAGAAAAGAGTGTACATACAGAAATGAACAGATTTTGTAGAATAAAGATTGTAAGTCCTGGTAATGGCCTTATGACTAAGAGACAGGGTTAAATTAATAAATAAAGTGAAATAAAAAAACCTTTTTATTGAGAGAAAGGTATCAGAATAAGTCATATTTGATACCCGGTAAATTACGTATGTAGGACAGTTGATAAGGTAATCGCATACCATATAAATAAACCGTTGAAACTTTCTAAGCATAATTTTTTAACGTTCTAAATTATATGGAAACCAGACTAATAGAAATGTATCATGAACCGAGCAATAAGAACATATATATTTTTCTCAAGAACGGCTCAAACAATTTGATGTCATTCACGGAGAGATAAATTGGTATGAAAAAGTGATCTTACAATTCTGATGAGAAACGTTCGAGTATTTTTTTAAAATACTACATAATACGTATACTATTGAATTAGAACACATAAAATGATAGCTTTCAGTTTCAATGCTTCAATTCAATATATAAGATCTTCTGAAGCACAAAAAATATCAACATTATTATGACTGCAAATATAAAGAAGAGACATACCGATAAAATCTTTAATAATTAGTTTGAGCTCGTTACTGACAAATGGTGTAGACGATAGTAACTATACACAGTTACAATATAATTCAAATATTTACGTATGTCTCAACTGAGAGAAGATTGGTCACTCAAAGTTTAAATCCAAGTTCCATTTATCCAAAAGGTTTACAAAACTCCAGGAGAAATAATGGTAATGATATATCTGTTCATGCCGTTTACAAAAATAAATGCCCATGCCCATTTTTTAACATTATTTTAATTCTTTCAAAAACTACGATAAGACGAGGATCATTACGAATCGTCTAAAGTGTCCGCCAATATTTTTCTGTAATGATACTGGAGACCAAAATTTGTAATCTGATATTGATGCGTGATATTTTATTTTCCTATCAGAATAATCTATAGTTCGATAACAACTTGTACATGTAATTTTTTTTTTGCTTAAAATTACAAACATATTGACATTCTATTAGTATTATAACTCGCAGCCAACTTTTTATCTTATCTAGGAACTTTTGCTGAAATTTTTGAATCCGCCTCTGCCTTAGGGCCCTTGATCGGAATTGATGGGATGGTCCCTTGCTTGCTTCCGGAGAGTAAATTAGTTTTTTTCCCTCCACGTGGTCATACGCAGTTTGTACTGTTTTTTGACAATTTATTTATTTATTTATTTATTTATTTATCTAAAATGAGTACTAAAAGTACTAAGAAAAATTTATCAACACGATATGCATGCGTGACTTACTTCCTGAATAAAGAAAGGTTTATATTCGAGATCTACCACGCACTCGCTAGTCACTAAGGAACTTCCATGAGTCGCAGTAAATTCTATTGCGTCCATCCAAATCGAATCACATTCAAATGCAATCATGATGGAGCACGCAAAGTAACTTGAACCTCATGTTGCTTGGGCGAATAAATCGCGTGGCGAACCCCTAAGTGTTCCGACTGTCCAGTCGTGCGTAAATTACAAGTCACATGGAATACAGTGGGATTGAGTAGATTGCATGTAATAACAGAAAGCAAAGCACGACGAAGCTTTTCATTGAAATGAATAAATACGCTTCTAATATGCATAAGCGCTCCCTTTATCCATCGGATTTCTATTTTGAAAAATGTGTTTATATGAGATAAGAGAAGAATAATTTGTTTCCATGATTTTTCTGAAAAATTGTGGTGACACTTTTCTTTCGGAAGAAGAATGTAAATTTGTAGTTAATATTTTCAGTTAACGAGACCACAGATATTCAGATTTGATCTATAATATTGCTTAGCCAAAATTAAAATCTTCAGCAATTTATCCTACTTATGCGTATTTTATTTTAAATGAAATTGTAAAATCGGGTGGTTTCGTTTGAAATGTTATCCCTAACTGCAGCTTAATAAGATCTTAATCATTCATTTAAACTTTTCAATTAACTCAGCAGCAACTTTAGTTCTAATTCTATAATTTTAATTATTGATGTATTGTTGAATTTTTGTTGGCGTCATGAAAAATAAAACTAAGATTACCTCACCAATCGTATATTTATAATCAGGATCAACTTTCGACTATATTGCAGTCTTCTTCAATAATCTTTGTCCAATCAAAGAATAGTGTCATTTACTTAGATGCAAAGGTGACTGCTATGCCTCTTTCAGACTCCTGGCCATTTTGAAAGGCGTTCCTGCCTTATGCATAATGCATAAACGGCAAAATGATTCCTATCGAAACCACAATTTAAGACTCGGACCTTCAGTTCGAATATGGCTGAACAATGAAGGGATAAGCAGAGCTAAAGGTGAATGCCTGTCACAAACTTACAGAAGAAACCAGATAGACATAGTCCTGATTCAAGAGACTCATACTGAAGAAGAACAACAACTTAAGACCAGAGGCAAGGTGCCAGGCTATAAAAAAATTGATGCTACTTTTCATCACACATACAGTATTGCAACATACGCCAAAAATAATCTAAAGGGAGTTCATCTTCTAACTTTATGTGCAAAAACAACATACATATTATTGTAATATCTACAGCACAACTAAAAATAGTAAACATATACAAACCTCCGCTAGTAAACTGGACTGATAAAATACTTCCCGATCTTCCACACCCCACAATACATGTAGGTGATTTTAACAGTCACAATCAAAATTGGAAATATGCAAACAGTGATGATAACGGCACATTTCTTATGAACTGGGCTGAAGCATAAAACCGTTACTTGGTGTTTGACGAAAAAGACCTATCATCTTTCAAATCTGCTCGATGGGACACAGAATCAAACCCGGACATCTGCTTCGTTTCGATCAAAAATCTATTCTCTCCCTGTAATCCTCTCTGTACTTGGTAACTTTCCACGTTCCCAACACCACCTTATTCATATAAACATTGGCCTGCAAATACCTACTGTTGACTCACATCTTAAACCAAGATGGAATTTCGCGAAGGCAAATTGACCCAAGTTCTCCCAGGATTTGTATCAGATAATCCGATGGAGACCTCCTGAACCCGCCCATTACCAGCGTTTTGTGGGAGCCGTAATTGCCACAGCGAAGAAAAACATTCCAAAAAGTATCAGAAGAACATACATCCCCGAATGGCATATAAACAATGAGATCCTTTATAAAGATTACATCAAGAGTGGTAAATCGGAGATAGTCGGTGAACTGATACGTAGTCTAGATGATGAAAGACATGAGAAATGGAAAACCATGGTACAGACAATGGATTACAAACACACTAGTCGTAAAGCTTGGAGCTTACTAAGCAAGCTTGGCACAACTACTCCAGCCATAAAAACTCAACAATTAGTCACTGCAAACCAAATAGCCGACTACCTAATAAGTGTGTCCAGAACTAACCTCGGTAGATCACACAAAATAAAAAATCAAGAAGACAAAAGAAAAAATTCATCTATATAACGTCAGATTTAAACAACCCATTCACCGAAGAAGTGGTCGCAGCCATTAAATAACTTAAACCAGGAAAGGTTCCAGGTTTCGACGGTCTTCTTAATGACTTCCTAATACACTGCAACAAAAACACAATAAAATGGCTCACAAAATTCTGTTCCAAAATAGAGCTGACCAAAAAGATCCCTCATCAATTGAGCCTTTGCAAAGTTATAGCATTATTAAATCCTGGTAAATACAATGAGAACCCAAGTAATTACAGATCAGTTGCACATCTAAGCAGTTGCTACAAACTACTCGTGCATCTCATATACGCCACAAATAGTCCTCAAATCCAAAAGGAACTACTCACAGAACAAACTGGTTTCAGACCCCAACGCAGCTGCGAAGAACAAGTTCTTTCCTTAACTACCTACATAGATAGTGGATTTAAAAAGCGGGATAATACTGGCGCAGTTTTCGTAGACCTAACGGCAGCATTTGATCTGTGTGGCGAGAAGGCTAACTCTACAAACTACTAAATATCATGTCTACTAAACTACTAACTTTACAAACTACTAAATGTCCTGATACATTTGCTTTAGTAAATTGTCTACTAACAAACAGGCAACAACAATAAACCTTCGGTCACACGAAAAGCTCAAAACGAAAACTAAACAATGACCTCCCTCAAGGTTCCGTCCTCGCCCCTCTGATGTTTAATGTCTATATATCTGACATACGCGAGACTGTGAACAGAAAATATGCATATGCGGACGACCTACCACTTGCCACACAAGATAAAAATCAACCTGGGAAACACACTAACTGAAGACTTGAAGATATTAGGAAAATATTTCAAGAATTGGAGACTGACACACATCAAAATCAAAACAGAAACTTTCTGCTTCCACTTAAACAATAGTCTGGCACACTCTACTATCAGAGTAACTCATGACGATGTCACTCTCTCATACAACCCGTAACCTAAATACCTTGGAATAACGCTTGATAGAACCCTAAGCTTCAAAACTCATCTAACTAAATTGGCTTCAAAACTCTGTACTCGAAACAACATACTACACAAACTGGCTGCAACATCACGGGGAGTCAAAACCGATACCCTTCGTACAACACGGTCTTGTCTTCTCAGCAGTTGAATACTGCGCCGTGACATGACTGTATAGTACGCACACCAAGAAAATTGACACAGTATTTAACGACACTATGAGAATAATCACTGGCTACATCAAACCTACCCCGTTATTCTGGCTTCTCGCTCTCAGCAACATAGAACATCCAACCGTGCGCCGCCAAAGCCCTTCTGAGAACTATGTCTGTCATAAATGCTAATCCTATACATGACCATACACGCGGACCTGTCGGGAGACTATGGACGCTTTAAATCCCGCTGCCGAGGTAGCGGGATACATCAGTGAGGATCCTGCGGAGGAATGGAAGAGAGATTGGAGGCGGCATGCACCCTCTGAGTACCACTCACTCGTGAGCATGGGAACTTTGCCAGAAGGCTCCCATCTTCCTCCAAGCATCTGGGTCGCATTGAATCGAGTGCGAACGCTCAGCGGTAGGTTCGGAGACTCACTCCGTGGGTGGGGCACGCGAGAGACTCCGCTGTGTGACTGTGGTGAGGTGAAACTGACTATGATCCATATCATCTCTGATTCTCCTCTCAGAAGATTTGCGGGCAATATGAATGACTTTGTTAGTGCTACGACGGAGACTGTGGGGTGGCTCAAAGATTTAGACATTAAATTGTAATATGCAATTTGTGATATGCCATCATAGACCCACTGTATTTTTACGTGCGTTTTGTGTATTTCATGCAAGTTGATGTATTTTGTTTTATTATGTACGCAGTCATACGCTAAATAATAAATAAATAAATAAATCTTTGTCCCGTCAAAGAATAGTGTTATTTGCATAAATGCAAAGGTGACTACTATGCAATCGAGTGATGACTGTGATAATAAATGTAAGATTGGTGAGATATTCAACATTTGTTTTATTTTCCACAATTTTAATTGAATACTTTAGTCAACATTCACGGTTTTTTATGAATGCATGAGTAAACCTATACATTAGATGTAACATATTCACAGGCAATAAGAGTATCTTTAAATTCCATAATAATTTGTGACAGAATTTTTATCTTTAATCGTGTGAAACCACTAACCATATTAAGTTAAAACTACACTATTTTTATAATCAAAGGGAAGGAAAATTACCTGTGTATGAGATTTATCACTTAAAATATTTTTTATATAAATGAATCATAAAACTAAAATATCTTAAAATAAAAAATAACATTAGTATACTAATTCGTTACTTTCCAATCCAAAAAAAGGAAGCTTAATGAAATGCTGTTAAGATAGTAAGCAAAGTTACAATTGGTTCCAACTTCCTTAATATGGATGCAAACGCGGGACGCTCGTCTACTTTCCCCGGGAAATCGAGTTTGCGACCTGCGAACAAACACTCCAACCTTGTCTCTTGGACAAACTTGGACAAACTGTTCGCAAGAGAGATAACAGGACATTGTTTTCTTTTAGAGATATTGCCTCAGAGGAACTAGGAGAACCTCTTCAATTTTAAATTGACAAAGAAGATATTCTCATTTAAACACTTCTTTTTCACCAAATCTAAAACAACCTACAGATCTACAAATGTACTTTAAATTAATATACATTATCGAACTATAATATGGATCTACAGTTCAAATTTTAAGTATGTGTACTATTTGTTGAAGGTCTATATATTAGGTATATTTTGTAAAATGTTTCTTCTGTTTGTTATAAAATTTTTGGCACGATACCTTATATAAGTAAATACTAAATAAATTAGTGGCAGATTACCGGAACGATATTCAAAAGCATTGCATCACGTCACATTTATTTCTGTGCGTCCCGGAACATATATAGGTTATTAAAATCATTCTGTGGGTTTGACGGTTTACTTCGTCAGACCCCTTCATAGCAGTTTAGTAACTTCTTCAATTGTCACTTTGAAAATGGTCTAACATAATTTTGAACTAGCATAAAATTACTAGTTTAGAATATATAAAGTTTAATAAATAGATAAAGGGAGATGTTGCTTGGCAGATAACAAATCATTTTGTTTTATCTACATATATATTTTTAGAAAATGTGTGTAAAATAAAATTCATGGAGAAACAAATTCATACTTCCTGAACTTAGCTGGATTATTATACTGGATTTACAGAACGTTAAGGACCACGGATGTGTTTGTGCGCGCAGCAGCGCGAATTGACTACGATTCCCATCGTGACACATCATATCTAGATGTCCCTTTTTTCTCGAGCGCAAACATTTATGCTCCTCGGGTTGGTATGCTCTACAATCATCGACAATTACCAATTCACATCTAATCCTACAACTACGACACACTCTTTTAGCGTTCTTGTCTCTATTTTCTATCTTGATGATAAAACTGTAAAAAAACTGGTGAAAGCTTTATCATTCCATTTTACCACTATTCATCTATTTTATTAGTAATGTTACCTTTAATGACATAGTCACTTAAAACGTTTAATTTTCGTGATTTAAAAATACGGTATAGACAAGAACAATCTTCACAGAAAAAATAGAAAATAATTTCGTGTCTTAAAAATAGTTCGTAAGAAAATGGTAGGGTTCTATATGATTTAACATTTACAATGCATACTAATAAACATTTAAGTGCATTAACGTGAACGAATATGTATAAGAACAATGTAAAATTTGAACTATGGGTAAAAAGAGAAACAAAAAAATATCATCTTGATAAGTTGAAGTAAAAAATCTCATCGTCCATGACACTAAAATCTCATGCATAAAGACATTTACTTCTGACAGCGAATCCTTTACCAGAACGTTATTCCCAAAGGGACTGCGTAACAAAGGGTTTGTTCCTCCCAAGTCTTAAGTGTAGAGTTTGTAAAAGGCTTGCTGTAGAGGAAAGGTAAAACCCTAAAATAACATTTTACATTCTATCGATTAAGTAACCTGGGGGTAGAACTAAAAACTAAAGCGTTATTTTAGGACCCGACCACGCACTTACTCCTATGGGAAACCAAACAAATTTTCCACATTTACCCAGCGCGCTTAGTTGCACCTGTTCTTATAGAACAGTACGTACTCATCGAATTATTGGCGTGCGTAGAGGGATTTGAAAGTGCCATTATAAGGTATTCTAAATTTTATGTATAATTATGTCATACAAATTTTGAGGATTTTCACAAGCCTAAAGTGTAAATAAATATAAGAGAACTCAAAATATGTGAATTATATCCAAATACAGTAACTGAAAACACTATATCAAATAATACACTTTTTATTTTTAATGTCAATAAATTGTTAATAAGACCAACATCTGAAAGAACATACATGTATTGTGCAAATACTTTAGGGTAATGATCCGCACTTCCCAGTTTTCAGACATATGAGGTTTGAAAATAAATAGAGAGCTCTAATTAGACTTAATTTGACAAAATACAGTTCCATTGCCAAGCACAAAAAAAAATAAAAAAAATAAAAGCCAAACTCTTCACCTCTCTCATCGAAAATACCTTCCAAAGCATTCAGAGGTTGGGGAGGTTGCGGAAGACCTGTGCATGGCTCAAATATACCTCACTGCCGTTGAATGAAGTTATGAATTATTTTGTAATGAGTATCTATTGTTTTGGTCATAATTCCGAGATTCTATACAAATAAACTTCCTGAAATCTTCTTTTGGTAAATATCGAAAATTATTACGTACGTTTTTACAGCTATTTAGTGACTTGGCAGTTAGTACATCCTGGACCATTTGTTGATTATTGTCGTTTTACCACGTTGAAAGAGTTTTCTTTCCAGATTATCTTTTAAAAATGTTCCTTTTTTGGAAACTGGTATCTTTTTACATCAGGGAAAATTTATATTGTTTTGACTTTGTTGAATTATTCACCTTCTTAACGACGCCTCTCCTTACTGTCATGGAAATTTACAAAATAATCGATGTTGGAGTGGGAAAGTATTTATTTTACTGAAAAGTAGTTAGCGGAGATATTAAGACCCAGTTTAAAGGAGGGAAGAGTAAATCCAAGAAGTTTCTTCAATGCGTGAAAGAGTAGACATATGTATGAATAGAAATCGACTTTTCCCGTACACACTCTTAATTTACTCTCATAAATCACTCACTTACTTACATACTTAGCATCGATGCTCACGTTGTCATCCCAATGAATTGATTCGACACATTGGACAATACTCCACACGAGCACTTTAGATCAATCACAGGGCAATTCAACATTCACCAGGTTATATATTTGTACTGTTGTGGACCCAAAATGAAATTGACTTTACAAGTTTTTCAATGGAAACAACATTTACATTCACTGCCGTCCATTAGTTGGATGTAAAATGCACAACTGAAAGTCATTTGAGTACACTCTGCTGCGTCATCTGTAACTCGCCTAAGAGACAAAAATCAGAACAGAGAGTTGTATTCATTTGGCTGATACCTGATAACCTTCATGTTCCTTCTGTTGCTGCAGGAATACAAACTACAGACCATCAACTAATGATAATGTCAGAAGTGTAAAGAAGAGTACAGAATCCCACGTACTTCTGAGAATTGTTTGAGAGGAATTCCCGAGAAAGACAGTTGCTTGTAGATCATTTGTTCTACAGTCCACCAAAATAGTCGCATTTTATTATGTCGCAATATCTCATTTCAGCAGCAACAGGAGGCACAATTCAAATAAATTAGACTATGTTCAAGAATAAATGATAATTCCTGAAAGAAACAGTGCAATGAATCTCAGTGAGATAATAATAATAATAACAACAATATTTTTTTGTAAAAAAGCAGCACAAACTGCGTATGACCACGTGAAGGACGATAAACTAATTTACTCTCCGGAAGCAAGCAAGGGACATCCCATCAATTCCGATCAAGGGCCCTAGGGCAGAGACGGATTGAAAATTTCAGCAAGCTCCTACTATCGGATTTTTTATTATAGACCCTTGACTTCTAGTAGCTGTGGAGAGTACAAAAAAAATCGCAGAAAAATACAGTTACCACCATTATTTTGTTTTGCATGTACACAAGTCAAACATTTGGTTTTATGAATGAACATAAATTTTTTAAAACCAGAAATGTTTCAAGAAGCGAGATATTTTTGTGGTTTATGCCGATACGCCTACTTCATTACTTTTTATAAAATAAACCAAGATTGACAAAAATAATTCTTATTCAACAAAAGATTACTGTTGTGTTTGTGACAACATTTATCAATTTTAAGCTTCTGCATACAAAATATAATGAGTTATTAAATATTTTCAAAAACACTGCTAAAAACGATCATGGACATTAAGGAATAAACTTTATACTTTCGCACTCAGAAGCATGCCATGATCACATTAATATTGAATTAAAACGTTTAAATCTATTTACTCAACCTCCATCAAGTGTTAAATAAAATCATATTTTGAATAACGATCAGCGGTGCATTATAGTTACGCGCGTTGCTGCCAAAGCCGTATTCAGTCGTCAGGTGTGGGGTCCTGCATGTTAAAGCTATACCAGTCAATGGAGTGATACGCGTGGAACAATGCGCCTGACAAATCCATCGCTGGTCGTTAATTGAAAACATTGTTTTATTTATCACTTGCTGGAGGTTACATAATTAGTTTTAAACACTTGCATTTAATTGTAATGTGATCATGGCATTCTTCTGAGAGCGAAAATATCAATTTTATTCCTTAAATTATGTCTATGGTCGTTTTTAGCAGTGTTTTCGAAAAATAATCATTATATTTTGCAAGTAGAAGATTGAAATTAATAAATGTAGTCAGAAACAATAGGGGTCATTCGCTGAATAAGAATTATTTTTGTCACACTTAGTTTATTTTATTTTAAAAAAAAATGAAATCGACGTATCGGCTAAAACCACAAAAATATCACGCTTCTTGAAACATTTTAGGTTTAAAAAAATTAATATTCATTTATATAACCAAATTTTTCACTTATGTATATGCAAAACATAATAACAAATCCAATGGTGGTAACTATTTTTCTGTGATTTTTGTTGTACTCTCCACAGCTATTAGAATTCAGGGGTCTATAATAAAACATTCGATAGTAGATCAGATGATAAGTTTGATGTGTGTTACAATGTCTATGGAATATCAACAAATTTGTATTTAATATTTAATTTTTTTTTCACAAGTACGTAACGGGATGGTGCGCATCCTTCTTAAGAGTAGCTTCACTGCAGTATTACATTGATTTTAAGATGCACTTTTCTGATCATGAATTAAGTTTACTATTAATAGTCATTCATTATGTTACTTCAACGCAGATATTTTCTCTCTTATTGTCTTCCGAGTTTCCTTTGCTTCAACATTCCTATTCAATCCCGTAGAAGTATTATACCAGGTGTTATTTTTACAGATAATTTCTTCGCAAAGTTAGTAATGTTCTAGTCAAAGTAATCGTGAAACTAGCTAAAGATTAAACTATTTCATTCTTCTTTTTTTTTCATGAGCGAATTATAAATATCCATCACTCAGTAGGAATATAGACTAGGAAATTCTCACCCTCCGCTCTGTTCATCACTCTCGTATCATTTATATGAGTTATTATACATAAATTGACAAATATATATCCGAAACACCCTAACCAGTTGTGTTTGGATTTTTTCATTTTTAACATATTTCCTCACTCCTTTGTTATTTAATGTCTCACTCCTGTGTCATTTTCGGGTCTGTCATGGTAAAGATGGTCTTACAGGAGCAGTTGATGTGGTGGCAACCCTGTGAGCTCCCGCCAAAATCCATGTAACCTGCTTCATTGCTAAATGACCTCAGTTGTTTTGCTTTTACACACGTTGAAGCTGTAAAAAACGTGAAATTCTCGTTTATGCATCTCACTCCGTACTTGAACCTTACTGGATAGGGCGTTTCGGACATATATTTCCCAATTCATGTAGAATAACCCATACATTCTTTATTAAGTGGGACAGAAAGAGAGAGAAAGATAACGAAGAATCATGCCTCGAAATATTTGAGAATCAAAGCAATTCACTACGTGTCAAAAATGTGATGAAAGAAATACTTATTTCTCATAGTCTGTAATGTTAAAGGCGATTTCCACAATTGATTTTTCCATAATTGATAAGAGCATAAAATTGATCATAATAATTATCTTATGAAAATAAACTAACTCCACAATAATTGGACACTATACAGAAAAAAAACCCAAGTGCAAAAATTCTCACAAAACAAAAATAAACAATAAGCAAAAAATGTGGTATGTTGAGAGATGGTTGCAAGTATTTAGTTGAAATAAATACAGTCATATTCCAAGGAGATGACCTAACATTCACATTTGTTTGTTCGGAAAACAGGAACTTTCTGTACCTGACAAATACGAAAATTAAGATGTTCTGGCATTTACACTCGAACTGAAGAAAATATTTGCACTAGAAAATATGATGAATGTTTGAGAATATATCGTGTCTTTGTTAATCCCGAATTCTGTACCTCCCTCTGATCTTATTTGAGCCTTCAAAAGCGTTTGGTATTATTATCTGAAGCTACAAAGCATTTGACCCAACACGTACAGGAGATTTCTGTCTGTCTCTGTCGCAGTACGTTCCTTTGGTGTTTCTCCCCATGTGACCTCTCGGCACAATCGCCAGGAAATGAAGAGCGAGACGCGCGCGCAGTGACCTCGACACCGGAAGCGAAACTCGGACCTTCAACAAACACAGCAGTCAACTCACCTCAGAGGATGAGCTCTCCAACTGAATTCATTAACCTTCTTTCTTTCTTCGGGAATTGTTTAAATTGAAGTACAAAATTTTGCAGGGAAAATCTTTATCTCTGAAATTACGAAATATATTAATTCTATAAAATATATCTTAAATATTAATATACCACAAACTAATGAGGTATCATATCAATTTTTGGTTATAAATATTGTTAAATAAAATATCTAACAACAAAATTAACTTGTATTTAAACACGTACAATTAAACTTTTAATTAAAAGTCAGAAAAACTTTACATTCAAACTACATTAAGAACACAATAAATATTTTATATATTAAGAACACAATAAATATTTTATATACTAAGAACACAATAAATATTTTATATATTAAGAACACAATAATATTAAAGCAAAGTGCTAGTGAATTCAGGAGATCAAAGTTGCCGTCAGGATTTCTGTTACATACTTTTTCTACTTTTTTACTGCTTGTAAATCATTGTAGCCATTTCTCTTGCAAAAAGTATTCCAATTTTTTCGAAAATATCTCATTAAGAGTTTCCTCGTCTCAAATGTAAGAAAAATTTAATAGTTCATGTTCCGAGAAATAAATCTTCCTCTGAGAAAAGATTTCACATTTCCACCATTTTCCTCATCTGAATTGGACAAAAATTGAAACTACCCACTTATATCTCTCATATTCTGGAAATGTATTATTTTTTCAAGGAACTTCACTATGAATTTACCATTCTTCCCGCTACAAACAACTGATCCACGAGGTTAAAGAGTGTTTCTTTAATAAAGTTTATATAGTGAGGAAAGAAACAATACTCAGAACTTTTCAAGTTCGGATTTTATTCGCTATAGGAATGGGTCTCAAAAACTACGTCAATAACGGAAGAAATTACCAACTGACCAAAGTTTATGTTTATTGCTATCTTCAATGCTCTCGTAACATACATTTATAAGTTATTATTCCATTATTTTAACGCTTTTGAATATTACCAAATGATCATTCTCTTCAAATAAGTGCACTTCAGTAAAAACATTCTGTCTTAATCTACTAATATTATCACAGAACCAAGGACCGGGTTAATTTATTAATTTAATGGGAATGCTTCTGTTGGAGAAATTACCCCTTTTCTTCTCGATATAAGGATTGTCTCTTCATTTTAAGGAGTAAAGTGAGAGACTCGACTCCATACCGTATCGCATGGTCTCAACATGTGACGGAAATGTAGATGTTGATTTGCTTTTTTTAATTTATAATCATATGTGATGAGACCATGTGATTTGCATTCCATCTAACTGCATGGTTGAGTGCAGTATTAAAATGGAAGGAGCAGTTCTCCGGTGCTCCGAAACCAGAAGATTTCGATATAGCATCCCAAGAAGAATTGTTGAGTGCGCAGAAATATTATGAGTGCCCTCAATCCAATGCCATCTACGCCACCAGCAGTAGTGCCTACATTGAAAATTAGACCAACTGATGTTGATAATGAATACAATCATTAATTCGAGTCCAACGACATACAAAATTTATCCAAAGGATACTGCCTTTGAAATAAAAGGAATCAATTCGTTTGTCGTTCTAAATTTCCGTAACAGATTCACCACGAATCTATTCTGCAAAAAGAGGAGAAAGGTCATTGGATGTATACTACAGTAAGAATCGCTGAAAAACTTAACTCTTGTAATCCGCTTTTATCACGAACCTGGGGATCTAACACTGGATTATTTGAAAATCAGTATATGCTGTTATAAACGATTTAGCGAAATATGCATCGAAATGAGCCTACATGTAAGAGTTTGACGGAGGTATGTGTGTTTTTTCTATTCGGTTTCGTTCTCTCTACATTTAGAATGCGGGGTCAGTTCATGAGTCAGAGGGCAGAAACAGAATTGGGAAGAGGACCGTCGCAAGTCGCTAAATTGCTGAATCTTTTCACTTGTGTGTAGCATTCACGTTTGTAAATTCTGAACCCTAGTGAACTTCATTACATGGCTGCGGCGCGGTTCACCTTACCTGGGTAATCCGTATTCTCACGATTTTGTGTCATCCGATGTACCCTTAGCGTGTGCTGATTTCCAATTCTAAACCCCTTCTAGGAGCGGCGCTTATCGTGTGAATCTCAGACCGTACTGAGGTATTGAGCCCTAGACATTCATCGA
>NNCF01134352.1:35503-58050 GCA_002313205.1 Laupala kohalensis
CCGTGACATCTTGATAGTCATTGGTACTATAAGAAATTATAATTCATCGGTAAAATAATCAGTAAAATAATAATTCATTCATTAAAAATTCACGTGAAAAATTTATGTTGACTAAATGAGAGCGTTCCTCTGTCCCCTAACATAATTATACTAAAAGTAAAAAAACAAAACAAATACATAACATTCGTTTGTTAATATATTTTTGAAACAAAATTTCATGAACTTAACAAATTAAATAAACCCATCATATTAGTTATGAAAAATGTGTATAAATACTTTTATTAAAAATTTACTTAAATTTTATTTTTAAAAATTATAATGAGTAAATCCGAACGTAGCTCGGAACCATGATCTGTTATATATAAACGTTCAAAGGTTTCCTATGAAGTTTCATGTTTAAATTAAATTAAACGAATGGGTTTCAACACTTTTCAGATCTTAATAATTTTTAATATTATAATATAAAATTAAGTCACCAAATGAAGTAATGGTAGTCGATTATGCATGCAAATACCGCAATTTTCTTATTTTGAGACAAGTTACGTCTATGAGAAAATTTGGTGCGATATTAGTCACATATGGATCGAGATAAAAATAATAAATGAGGACAATATCAAAAGTTAAGCGTATTTTTTAAATTGTGTTTCAACGAGAGGAATTTTAATAGAATGAATGTACTGCACAAATTCTAATAAAGCGAAAAGTTAAATTCTAATCATTTTTACAGAAATGATCTTCCAAGTACTGGAGGTAATGGAGCCATTTTTTGGTCTCTATTATAATTTAGAGTAACAACCATAATTTTGAATTACTACTTACGATCCTCATTAAGTAATAAACCTTCTTCTAAAAGCTTTGTGTTTATGTTCCCATTACGTACCACGATAAACAAATGAAAACATGATGTTGAGGAAGTCACAATTTTCTATTACGTTATTACATGATCATTACCATCTATTCTCATTAATATAAGCTTCACTTGGGAAACCCGTTATAATGTGTAATGTCTATAACATAAGAAGCATCTTTTTTCCAGAGATAGCTAATATTTATCTGCCTCCACCATACAAGTCTCTAAATACTCGTGTCGTAGCTCCACAAAGAAACTGTTTTAGTTTCATTAAGGAAAGGAAACATATAAACGGATGAGAAGAGGATGAAAAGTGGTTGCTGCTGGGCTACAAAAAACATACTCGAGTCCTGCTCTGGAATATGTAAAGAAAGAAATGTGAAACAATGATGACATAAAGCATGTGCTTTTAGACATCACATGTACCAATTATATGTTCACTATTGTACTATAAATGCACCTAATAAAAAATACAGAACTATAACAGTGCACTTTTCATAAAATAATAAAACGGATCCCACTTTGTGCTATCATTTTAGAGTGTTAAATAGTTGTTCTAAAACTAACTCTAGACTCAATATTATGATATTATATTTATATAAATACATTATATTACGTTGAAATCTAAAACGTAGGAAATCAATTGCAAAACTAATAAACAAGACAATGTTTTTATTTTTTGTTTTATTTGTATTGTTATATCTACAAACAATATTTTGAATATTTTTAGATTTTTTAAAAATGTTATAAAATGGCACTCGAATCTCTAGGGCTGGGCCCTGCTAGTAATTGTGAATAAACGTCCTTTTCTAAAACGTAATATGTACAAGTTTTGTTGTAATTATTGACCTATGCAGAAATGAGAATACTCCTTCAAATGATCACTAAAATTGTAAAACCTCTTCTATTTTGGTCTTAAAATATATCGTGTAGTTCGCACGTTTGGATATTCACAATTACTTTGCCTAGGTGTCATGAAAAAAGTTTTTTTTCTTCGACAGTCTGCAAAATGAAAGTGTTGTTCTATGCAACTGGAGGAGAAGAAGAAAAGATATATGAATGAATGAATGAATATTATCTATTAATCCATTTTTAAAATAAAAATATAATAATTACATGATTTTTTGCAACGAGATACCAACTTAAATTAACCCATTTTACATACCCCTTGATAAAGTTTACATCTCGAAGATTTATCCTGTTTGGGACGGCATGCAAAAAATAATTCTTCTAAAAAGTAGCCTGAGTGCAGGCTGATGTAGTCTGACCGACCTATAAGATTTTCTCTTATTCTATAAGTTGCTATGTATACAAACCCTGTATTGACTGTTTGAGGCAGGGACATGAAATAATAAATAAATAAAGTAGCTCTGTCATAAACAAATGACTTGCTTTAGTGACTGTCATCATTGAGCCATATATTGATAATTATAAAGAAAAATAATTTAAATTCACACACTCAAGAGCAAAAAATAAATAAACAACTACTCAAATATATAAAATACTGCAAAAAGTTCAGGTGTTTTAATCTACTTCTAATCCTGGACTCGTTTTACAAAGTTACTTTTGTAAACTTGTAAACACAAGAGAATTATTACAATTTTACAAGTAATTTACTTCTAATACTAACATTGTTAGGTGACTAACAGTTATAGCTGACAAACTTGTAAAATAAACTTGTTACCATCCAAGTATTTCTCGCCTATCATAAAAGCAGATAAAATGTGTTATAACTGTTATTTTATTAATGTGACGTGGTTGTTCTACCTCGGAAGATGAAGTTGAGTTATTCATTTGTGAACAACAACATAGGAAAACTTTCATTGAAAGAGAGAATCCAGCATTTGTTTCAGCGCAATCGCTATAGAATGACGTGTTAAAAAATAGAAGAAAGAAAGAGGGACATGTAACAAAAACGTATCATGAGAAAAGAATCCGTATTTATTTTACTGTGTATTTTAATGTCGGTGTCATCAATTTTGCTTAGTTTTTTTACAGAGTTTGGAAAGTCAGTGCTTATAAGCTTGTAATATTTCTGAAAATATGTAAAAAAATAATCACTTTCGATGCTTAAACTATACTAATAAATGTGTTAAATATACCGATTTGGTCATTAGGTAACGCAGAATCGAACGAAAAGACTGGACTGACTGCAAATGCTTGTTACTGACAAACTAGCGACATCTTCGTGAAACGTTTGTAACTAACTACTTGTTATTATAAGTATTATTCCGAACAACTTGTTACAAACAGTACGTGTACTTTCGAGAAACGAGCCCCAGGTGACGTTAGGTAAGCCCAGCTACTTAAAGATGAGTCAAGGCAAGTTTCAACATTTACGTACTTCGTAAATATCTGTGGAACTTCTTGGTCGATTTCCTAATATTTTGCAACTTAACGTGCAATGTGATTGAAAACATTTCATGTCTCTCACTTGGGCGGGAAGCTACGTCGCTTCTTTGACACGTGTAAACATTTCTCACGTAAACTTCACCAATCAGCTGCATCAGCAGAATATAATGAAGTGGGTATCCCTTGGTGTTCTCTCGATATAAGAAGGATCTCCACTCAAGAAATTAGTAGGGCAGTGCGAAAACATGAGTGCATGATACTAATATGACCCCTTCATAGAGTTTAATCCGCCGTGTTATGAAACTTAATAAATTAAATCATGAAATAGTTCAACAAATATTTTATGCATAGGGTCTGAAATTGTTACAAGAAATAATGATTAAGAGGATTTTTTAAAATCATGAAAGTCACATATTTTCGGAATGAGTTGTATGATTATTTAGATAGCTCATGACAAATAAGCTCTTAGTTTTATTGTTTTTTATTTGCATAAACTTAGCAAGACTGTATCAGAGTGTAAATTTACCTAGAATAAATTGAAATCAGAATTCAAAGAATGCATTGTTAATATCGAAGAAATGTCTACGGTAGACAACGAACTCTAAAAAATCACTTATCGAAATATGAATCGTTGGATACCATATCTCATGACGACATTACGCGTCAGCAATTACTCTCATAATTGAATGACTCACTTCATAACTTCTCATCAATAAATCCACAATAGTGACAATTACCCTACCGTAATGTCAGATAGAGATAATGATGTAATGTCAGATAGAGAGCATTGATTGCGCTAGATATCTCCAAACTTACAAGGATTTAATAATCGCGAAGATATACATGTGCGTAACGTCTATATTTAATTTTTCCGTTTTCGCCGATTTCATAGAGAAAAGATAACCTTCGGTGGTGTCAATAGAGGGTCGACTTCGATAAATTAACGAATATCGACATTCGTATGGTCGTAGATTACGAAAAGCAGAGTATGGGCGAGTCGGGTGAGAATTGCTGTTGAAACGAAAATTCATTGCAAAAGGAAAGACACATGATTAAATAATTGAAGAGCTACTCTGATACTCTCTACTTTCCAATTTTTCTATACATTCTTGTTTTATCTAAACCTGCTTCCCTTCAAAATTGCTCAGGGCAAAACTGACACTATGTTACAAACATTTTACTGTATTGCAGGGTGTATGCGTACTTGTCTTTTGCAAGTTTGTAAGTTGCCAACATACATTCTTTCGTGCAATCGTTGAGATAAACAGCCTTTTCAAAACGTAATAAATTGAATTTTTAACAATTATTCTTTTATATTTTAGTCTAATTATACGACCAATAAGGGTATGTTTAACGTGTGATGGGATTTTGCTGAAACGTGATATATAGGAATCAAATGACGTGTGTGTCATTTGATTCCTATACATTTTGAAAAATAATTTTTGTAAAACCGTTCTAGCTTTGTATTTGGGGTTTCGACAATCTTACAACGCTGCACCGCCCCGATCTCCCTTCGCTCGTCCTTCGCAGGCTCTAACTTAAGAAAGATATGTGCTTCCTAACCTGAGAAAGTATTTGGTTGCAAAGATGTATTTACGCGACATAAATTTCATTAAATTAACCCATTAAATTAGTTATGTAAAAATGTTTATAAATTCATTTGTTAAAAATTATATTAATAATATTTTTATAATGAATAGATCCGAGCATAGCTCGGTCCCATGATATTTAGAGGTATCTATGAAACAATATCACTGGACTCCCAAGCGAACACCGCAGTGTAATTACTCCCATTCTTTAGTATAAGGAATCATAAAATATTGAACTTTACGGCGTTCAAGAGAGAAATCTAATCTCAATCGCCGTAAGCTAGAACGTATCTTATCCACTTTTATTGTCCCGAGCTGAGAGGCTTCTATGCACGAAACTTGGGACTGCAAAGTTCGCCTTCATTTTGGAACCTTATTGTTTTTCTTCCCACTTTAAACTTAGATCGTTTTTCTTCTACACGGATCATTTCTCTTCCCACATTTCCTTTCTTCTTCAAGGAGTGAATTTGCAAAATCAGCAGTCAACCGAGTTTCTATTAAACTCGGAAAATTTACTTCAAGTTTGCTGCAATAATATTATCAGTTTATTAAATCAGTTATTGAATAATTGTATTATCCTACATTGATAGACAAATACTCAGAATATCGATATATTCTGTACCGTGAAATATTTCGATGTATATTAATTAAAACATTATAACCCTGCTGAAATAAATTGTATAATGAGTTATATATTTTTAATCGTCAATATCTGATACAATAACCATAATTTATGCCAAACACTTATGTAAATAAAAAAATTGAGTGTAAAATATCGTTTTTGTTATTAAGAAATTATTTAAGATATTATATATACCAAAAACAAGATAATAGTGAATAAACATGAAAAAAATAGATTATTTGTATTCTGAAAATAAATTATATCAATTACTTTTTAACTCATATTTCTCTAACTTTAAATATTCATAATTTTTTAGCTCTCTTTCACTTGTTTGTATTCAAACAATCCATATTGATTAATTTATACAGGAAATACACAGTAGTAAGTTTTGATTTACAATGTTTGTAAGACCGTAATTACGACGATAATGTTTGCAACATTAAATGGTATTTTACTGTAGATTAATTTTATATGTAAACTCAAAATATAGGTAACATAATTAGTACAAATAAAACAAATTTCTTGTATTATACCTCTCATTTGTTACAACTGTGTCATATCTCAAGACTGACCTTTCCCGCCTGTCGTCTTGAACGGGAATAAAATATCATGGAACTCAGAAAGGGAGAGAGGCTCTCGTTATATATTTTCTAACTTGTTTTACACAACATCACACATTATATCGTTTTATTTTTGTTCTTTATATCCAGCTTCTACGTTATACGGGAATGCTATTACTTATTAAGGAATGTGCTAAATAACAAAAGTATATTCTAGAAAAATGATGGCATTAAAATTGTTTGATTGCAACTTATTTAAATGCATTCATGACAATGATATACAGTTTCCATAAATAATTTATAATAGTCATTAATATACAACAATGGAAAAACAATTTATAAATCTACGCAAATATTGTACAGTACTCTAATCTATTTATTGCGTGTTGAATACTTTACATTAATTACATTTTGTTTACAACATAAGATTTACCATTATTGTTCTTTCGTGTAACATTTAATGAAAAACGTTTTTGTCAATTTTCTTTATACATCTCACACTACTAATGCAAAAACAGTAAAATTTATAAAATCATTTTTAAGTGATTGTACTGTTTTTTTTCTTTTTTTAACGTCCCAGATGTAGGGTAATATATACACTCCCAGTTATACTACTTACACTCCCAGAGGTACGGTAAGTTTATAAAAAGTTAGTACAATAAAACTCTTAGCTAAATGAATCAGTTTGTTTAAATATTCTGATTGAAGAACATTTATTTTTACGTTTAAATGTAAAAACTCGGAAATAGCTTGAGACAAAAACTATCTCTTTATTTTATTTACTTAACAATTGTTCTTTTATTCACGAATTTTCTTCTTTTGGATGCAATCTACAATTCTAGTGGAGCATCCTTCAATTAAAATTGTTAAAATTTCATCATTATCTTTCCAAAGTACACAAACAGCTGTATACATAACGTTCAATGTTCACTAACGTTTTCGACGCCACATGCTGCAGCGTTACAGTCTACTTCGGCATCACATGTCTGGAAGGGAAATGCTCTTTTTTTTAAATATTCATCAATGTCCCCTCTAGTTCCTTGATATTAATGCTTGTCATTTGCGAATTTATTGTAAAAAAAGTTACAAACCGCGTATGACCACCTGGAGGATAATTAATTCATTTACCCTCCAGAAGCAAACACGGGACCATCCCATCAATTCAGATCAAGGGCCCTAAGGCAGTAGCGGATTTAACATTTCAGATCACTCTCCTTAGATAAGAATTCGTGTTCGGTATGTGTTGTAATATAACAGAATACCAATAAATTTGTATTTAATAAAACACAAAAAAGTTATTTTACAAGTACGTATTATTATAAACAATAGATTATTCGTAAAATATTGTATGTATCGAACTATTACAATAACTCTAAACTCGAGATTTGTTATTTGAATAGAGACTGGATAAAAAAATCTGCTTCTACCCGAAGGGAAATCGGAGAAAAACCCTGGCAAGACGGCCAAGATGGCCACGATTACATTTTCATTTTCCAACTTTTGGTCAACCCCTAAGCACTCCGAACTACCGTGCTTTGTGCTGTTTTCTTGTCTTATCAATTAATCAATTATGAGTTTGCTTTTTACCGCTTGTATTGTGTTCGTAGGATTTTCCGGCCTTCCTATCCAAAGAGTAACTCTAATTTCGCTTGCTCTTCGTCTTTAGTCAAGAAACATCTACTCCACGAGAGTTGTTGGTTTCTCGTTACACTTTTAAAACTGTGGTTCAGAACGCGAAGTATTTTCTGTGGATGTGAATCTCGTGTTTGAATAGAATTATACAAATTATGTGGAACAATTAAACGACAGGGACAGTTTTTTATTCTCAAATACATTTAAAATAAACATGCTATATGCAGTCGTAATATACCCGATTCTACGTTTTGTGGTATTTTCATCTTCCCATAAAACAAAGACTGGGGTTTTGTACCGGTGAGTAACCAAACTCACTTAGTGAAAGCAAACACACATACAAATGCATGCAAAGGGAAAAATGCAAAGAGACGAATACAACGGAGTAAATGATAGGAAAGTTCATAAAAATTTCATCTGCCCAAGATAATAAATATTTACTACTGTTTGATGATGTATAGTTATTAATAATCAAGATTATTCTCATCAGAAACTTGATGCTAGTAGTATAATTATAAACTGAAATGAACCCCAAAATGTTCAGTGATTTTCTATGTTGAAAGTGGAGACATTGTTAATGTAATGGGAAACTCTGAACAGGAAAATACTGAATTGTTTTATCGTAGTTTTTAAACTAAGCAATTTTTAGAATAAATTATATAACACATTGTTAGTATGAAGAGTTGTTGAGTGAGTATGTTCAGTGAGTTTCTATCTTCGGCACTAGACTTCTGAAACCTATTTCTCGATAATCATTTGAAGGAGAACTGAAAAACTGATATATTGTACTTGTTATCCCGTCAACGAGTAAAAAAATGTACCTAAAAATGATCAATTTTTATGTAAAACCTAAGTAACTTCTCGTGAATAATATATAAGAATTTTGTTGTTAATATTTTTGATAACATTTTCTTTCAATATACCTAAATGTATGTATTGTGTGCAGAGAAAATGATGTCAAAATCACACGGTTCTAATGATGTACAATATGAGAAGATATGATTTATCAATAATAAAAATCGTGTAAGAAATTTTCATTAAAAACCAATGAAACAAAAAAGTAAGATTTAAGCAGAAATAAAAATAAGAAACAGCAGAGGTTAACTTCGCTTTGTCATTCCGTGAGAATTTATAAGAATCCCAAATTGCCTCCACTTAAGATTTGTCTCATCTTAAAACTTGGTAAGTGTAATTAATGTGAAAAGAAGTTATGAAGTAATTTTTCTTTCTTAAAATCCATTTCTTACTTACAGGTTTTTGTACAATGTTAAAATGAGATATCCCCATTGCACTGCAGTGGTAAAATTAGAACATAACTTAAAGCTGTGAAGCAGTGGAATTTAATTGCTACTAGACTCGTTCATCAATTGCGGAGATCTACGTTTATCGAGTATGTTCAACAAATGCATTAGAATTAAACTATGTTATAGATTTATTATGGATGATTGAAATATAATATATAAGTTTGATTATACTCGAATAATGATGAATGTTTTTTTGTGTTTGAAAGTTTAGGCTGTGTGCCAATTTGAATGTGCATGATGGAATTTATATCAAACTTTGTGTATTTATACGGTACAGTTACGACGAGTCAGGACGCTATTTTAAAGGGTACCCCAGGATAAGGCACCCAGATGTGCCCCAACTTGAAAATAAAAAACCCGACTCAAAAAGTATAGAAAATACCTCAAAAAATGTCTTTTTTTTGCAATTCTCATGTTGTCCCACCACACACAGAGACTTGAAATTTTGGCGGCTCTTAGAATAACACGTAAAGAGTTGGTTGCCAGAAAATTTGTCATGTACCTCAGTAATTTCGATAAAAATATCTTTTTCTTTTTTAACATTATTTGGTACATTTTTGAACTTTTACGTTACTATGAAAACCACAAAAAAAAATTTGGTTAGATATGAGTGTTTCATCATCCAAGCGACTTGTATAATCAGTTAACTTTGGTTTAAATTCACGAAAAAAATAATAGCAATTTTTTTGTATAGGAAACAATACCAAACACCAGGAAAGTTAAAAACGTGATTAATAATTATATTTTATCAGTAAATATCTATACACAAAGGGGCAATATCATTTGGCTGGGGGCACATTTGGGTGCTTTATCCTGGGGTATTTGTACTCGTCAGTCGCGAATCAAATTCACGCATTTTTCGTAAAAGTCTCATGCGGATAACAGAAGCTCATTGAGCGTAGACGTGGTTCAGATTGGTTTTCAGTTACTTTGTGTCTCACCTCCAGATCTGACCTCATTAGCCTTTATTTGCCAATCGTGATTGAGTTTTAATGATGGAGGTGTAATGCTACAAAATGGCCATCAGAAACCATCAGGAACAATAATTAATTATTGTGTTCATACCTCGCGAAAAGGATGATGATTACAACAACAATACGAAAGCTTGAAAAGTCGTATCATGAAATGGACAGGCATTACATTACTATCATGAAATATAAATAAATTATTTTCTACCAAATTACGGAATCGGTTTATTCTTAATGTTTAACTGGGAAAATTTATTGAAGTTTATTAGTTGATAGTAAATTAATAATGGTAGAGTTCATCATAAAGGGAAAATACAAATTCCAATTTCGAAATACTGACGAACTAGTCATGAATCTCTCATTAAATAAACTTTTTTTTTTCATCTTTCGTTAAACCTATAAATCTATCGAGTCGGGAAAATATCTTAAATGCGGGGAAATGGCTCTGAATGTATCTTTAGAATATAACTACCATACTTTTCCTACACATCAAACAAATATTTTCGTCTAGTCTTCACCTCCAAATCTTAGGAGTTTCTCATAAGATATTTGGCTCATAAACGAATATTTGTCATGTTATTGAGAAGTTCGTATGCCCAATTATTGTATTAAACGTATTTAGTAGTTTTAGTAAAATTTTAGCAGTTTTGCTTATTAAAAACATAAGAAACTTCACAACTTCAAAATAATGAGATTATTCAGGGAAAAGAATAAATAAAAAGGAGGAAGGCGCGTATTGCAGATGAGACACGAAAATGAATGGTTCCCTCGTAAAAGTTTTGGAACTGCACCCTGTTTAGAGACCAGATTTACCAAGGTTTTTCCACGAATACAAATTCTGGGAGAAAAGAAATATAGCGTCAGAAAAGACAGACTCCCTCGACAAAAGGAGAAAAATTCAAGACTTAAACAAAGAGAAATTATTCGTTTCATGCAACACTCTTCGCTCTTTTATACACGAGTACGATAGCACACGAACAGAATGTTCACACGCTCAACTTTTGAACAACACGTCGCGGGCCGCGAGGCGTGAACGAAACGGTATCGCGTAGTATTAGACTCGCAACGCCCTACAACTAAGCGAGCACTGCTGTCAGAACATGCTGTCGCAACTTCATCCCCCGTTTTCTCTCCTCGCACCCATCCTTATCGCAAACGCTTACAGCATTCAGCGCGACACCCCTTTCGTCATGCGGTAGGTTGGTAGCTTCTCTGAGCTGAGCGCTGGAGGCTGACTTTACGACTCGGTCGGCGGCGCAGGGCCGGGGACCAGGAGGCGCTGACATAACAAAAGACTTCCGAGTGCGCGCGACGCCGACCTCTGTTTACTCGCTGGGGTAAAGGCGATTCATGAGAAAGGAATTGATAAGGATGGGAGGGAAAAAGACGGAGCGAATGAAGGAACAGAATAGCAAACTAGGAGATCGAAATGCTATTTCCCTCCAAAATAAAAGTATCCGTTATTTTCAAGAATGAAGGGGTTAGCGGACCGTACATAAATAACGTAACGTATGGTGGAGGAGATTTATGATATCGGTACAATGCGTTTCGACGAGACATGGGAAGTAAACCTTGGCGTTACGTAACACTAAGTTTTATAGGGTTCGTGTAACAGGATGTGTTTTTACCTTCAATTTCGCCACGAAGAACGAATGTTAGAAACAAATTATTAAGTCAGGGTATTGAAATTTGCCCATGCAATTTCCGAAAAGCAAAAAAAATTCTCTTTTCAGGGGGTGGAGAGATAGGGTAGCATTATGAATTACAGGAGGTAGGGAGGGGAAACGATATCGTTACAATGCGTTACGGAGGAGGGGGTGTTAAATGATAATTTCTAATTATGTAATTTGTGGACGGACTCCTTTACAGAGTGACCATCACCATGTTAAAAATTCTCATGTGTTTGCACAGGGTCCGTTGAAGTATTTCTAATCTTGGAAATGATCTTGACCTTTATCTTTTTATGACATAAAATGTTGATGATTTTTATGTGAATGTTCATCTGTCCCTTTGGTTGATACTTATTTCAGTATAAGTCAGTATAGGCTAAATTTAAGTCTGATGATATGTTTCCGAAACAAAAAACTCAATTTTTTAAATTTAATATTCAAGAGAACTGTTATCTAGCGGCCACCTCGGGTATTAGAATCACTTACTCAGCTTTCCGGCTGGTGCCTCACAAAGTCGTAAGATAGCGTGCATAAGGAACTGGCATCTGGTGGCAATCTAGGATATTACTCCAATTTTGTCACCAGATATTACAGTGGCTGTTAGTAATTTGAATTCATTCGTTATTTTCTGAATAACCTTCGTAAGTGAGAATACCAAGTAGATACTTCATTCAAATAAAGATCTAATGAACATTTCCGAAGTAGCGCTATAACAAAAAATAACTTAGCAACTAACGAGACGTTGAGATTTTGCAGTGTGGTGGCGCGGCTTGGTGCCCCGGGGCAATTTTTAAATTTTCATCAAGTTAGCCGTGAAAACCTGCATCACTATTTTAGGAAACTGTTGTCTCTCTTTTCCTGTCTTTTTATGTTTGGACATGTGGTATTTCTGAAGGGGTTTCAGTGGATATGATCGAGTCATTCGACGGGTCCCACACATGGGCAGAGTCATGTTGGCACTCCTTAGTGCGTAACAGCATTTTCCCTACCTGTACAACTAATGACCTCGATATCGGCGAGACGTAAAGCCCCAATAAAAAAATAACTACATATGGTAACATTGCATTATTGATGACATAATTTCAGTGGATCCTTTTCACAAGTCGTATCATTCCATACATAATGAAACCAGGAAATTAGACTTCCCTAGCAAATATTATAATTTGTGGTACAAAGATTCGAATACGTAGTTTAGACAAAAGAACGTTGTAATTCCTCCCATTCCCATGTGTCGGCCTTTTAAGACAAACGCTTCTCTTCGTAGATGCCTTAGGAAGGCTCTGATGTAATTGCTGTAGTAGAGCAGAGCAATTATTATGAAGAACGAGCATTGCTGACAGCATAGCTATAAGGCTACCGCTTAATAGGGACCTTGTTTGAGAGAGAACCGCCAGCTATGCTCACAACTTTAGAACACGTAATTTCTCATTACCTATATTTACTACACACAAATTCTCATGACCTCCTTTGCGTCAGCTGTCACTCGAGGCTCGCCTCTTATTGGTGAAGTAGGGGAAAATGGAGGGAGATACGACACAATCATATGACCAACAAAAGGTAGTTGAAAACACAACGAGAAACTGCAAGAAGCATTTTCTGGAAATATGAGAAATTCCGCAATATATTTTCGTCCCTGACGGTTCTCTCTTGATAAGGCCCCTATCGTTTAAATGCGACAGAGTGGCAACGTAGCCGGTTGCCTGCAGTATTGCGTGCACTCGTACCAGTGACGTATCACTTCCTAGGTCGGTTTAGCCATCACGAACTCTCGCAAACTTGGATATCTTCAAGAAGATTTCTAGCAAAGCTACAAGAAAATTAATTGTACCAATCTGAGACTCCAGTAGTCATGCAACTCCATTGTAAATGAGTTTTCACTTTGTAGTACCAGTTGCCAACTGAGGAAGGTTTGGAATTGGGAATTGTACGGAGCTTTGGAAGAGAAGTATTTAATCATTTGTTCGGAATAATTCAAGATATCTCCGAATTTAGGTAATGATAATTCCCTATGTTAAAAATAGGTTTCTCTCTTTATTTTAGTGTTAGGTTCACTTTATTTGTTGCTGTTATGTCATGATAAAATCTAAACACAAATCTTAATATGACGATTTGAGGAGTTTTTGTGTAAGATACGTAACAAATAACACATTGTGGTATTAAATTCCTACCTAAACTACTGTCCTCATTTTAAGCCTTTTCTACGGCCAATTTTTAATATTCTAGTTCCATTACTTGAGTTAACCTTTGTGGATAGGCCTATGCTCTCAAGAAAATGTTTGTAGGTATTTTAAATGAACATTATTGCTGTACATTGGTTTCACATACCTCTTAACTATTTACACAACGCACGGGAAGTTATTTCTCCGATAATTTATTTTTTCGATTTCGTATAATCCCTAATCATACAAATGATCCAAAAGTTACCCTTAAACATATTACGTGATACACTCTCTCCGTTAATATTGGAGACAATCGTGCACAGGCAGACGCGGCAGTGTTATATGCCATGCGGTGATAGGACGAGACAAAATGAGCACAACGTCCTCTCTTTATAACCATTGCGATGGACACTATTTAAAGCAAATATTTAATTTTTTGTCCGAACATATATTTTATTTTTGACTGAAAAATTATTGTGAAAATGCTGAAAAATATTCTTATATAAGGTCATCATTTTCATTTACTCGTAAATCATGAGAATTCGATTGAAATATGTAAGAAAAGCTTAGAATAAATATTCGAATTTTATTTAAAATGATTAATACAATTACATTAATAATATTTTATAAATATCGTCTAAAACAGATATGGATTACTTCATATCAACTTCCCTCCGTTACAACACGAAAATGTTTCGACATTGGCGGTTAGGATTTTAATGAACCCTCATTAGCATTATTGGTATGCAACGGAAAACGTTACGAATTAGATTTGCATTATTCGATTTGTTAGTTCCTATATTAGTTAATCATTTGATCCGCAATATTCCACCTATTAACATGAGCGGCTACTGTTCCTCTTTATCACAGGTTTGTCATTGGATGGCGCTTACGAGTTGCCATTCCGTAGGCAACATGCACTCAATCGGAACTAAAATGACGCAGCTAATGATGAGCAATTACGAGGATGTGATAACACCCGCGTACAATTACAACGTATTATTTTATCGGGTTCAGTAGAGGATCCGCAGGGTAAACATCTCTTTGAGCAGTGATTCAACTTGTAGGTATTACGGATGATATTGAATCTTAAAGAGGAAATTCACATTATTTATCTTAACGTTGAGTTAATATAGATGAATGCATCTATAGAAGCACCGAATTATAATTCTATGTCTCTTTAAATTTCATATACAAATTAAAAATTTTAATTTCGAACTAAATATTCCAAAATAATTAATTCATTCAACAACAATTATAAACTTACTTGTCATCAATTTTGGTAATAAAGGAAGTATAGTTTTGAGAAACTAGAAATATATAATATATTTTACATTTAATAATATGAATAATACATGGTACAAAAGATTATACATATACCAGGGAATCTAATTACCAATAAAACTACTTTCTTCGTGAGAAAATGAATTATTATAATTAAAATCAATAATCTGTTGTCATTTAAATAGCTTTTCTCGTGTTCAGCAAATACTATTGAAGATAAATTTGAGAGCCTATATTAACTGCGTTTCATGTCCCAGTTTATATATTGTCTACATTGAGATATTGGAGCTCTTTCGCAGATCGCAAGAAATACTATCTTTTTTGTTTGTTTTATACGTATTTCACATAAACGTATTGTTGATAATAACAAAAATAAATTTTAATTACCTTTTTGTGCTACAAATATATATTTAATCAAATGATTGGATTGGATATAACTATTTTTCAATTAGCATTTAATATTTTCACATTTATCAATTTATTAAATTTGTGAAATAGCAATACGAGGGTTACTTTATTTTCCTATTTCTTTCTAGGGGTAGGTTTCCTAAGGAACTTTTCTTTTAAATACTCGAGAAACGATGATATTTAAAAAGGAACTACGTCTAGTCATAACTATTTTCAGATATGTTGTCCATAGACCAAATTTTCATTTCTTATAAACTGATCAACGGAAAATAAGTATTGTGATTCGGAAAATAAATATATTTTCATTTTTAGAATGAATCTTTTATGATCAATTATCTTCGAACTTCCACAATATCTTGTAAATGAACTTTTCTCGTAAAAAATACACTTTCCTATGTCATTTAGAGATCCAAGAATTCATTACGTTTCAAAAAATTTGACATATGACACGTTTTTTTTTGACAAGTGATGTTACGTTCTCACATGTCGGCGATTAAGAGCGAAACAATTAACTGATTTTGAAAAATTGCGTCCTTCCCTTTCTAACTATCGAAAATAATTTTTTTGAACCCTTCTAGAAATACTTTTTCCAGTTTTGATATTTCACACGTAAGTATATTAGAAAATGCAGTAAAAAATAAAATTTTCATTGCTGCAAAAATGGAATTTTGATCACTTTTCCCCCTCAGTTTACGAAATGCACAAAAACTGAGTGCAAAACTCAGTCTTACGATAAAGCAAACCCACATTCCGACGTAGTAGTCTTTCAAGAGTTTTTCACCCTACTTTTGTGGTCAAAAATCATCAAACGTTATCCCGTTCTCTGTTTTTTGTGGTAATTTACAGCTACGTTATGAGAGAATGAAAAATAATCGGATTTACGTAAACAAAATAAATAAAAAGTTTTGCTCGTGGAATGCTTTGTGATACTTTAGATGTTACATAAACAAAATAAATAAAAATGCATTCGAACAATTCATTTATGATATTTTATATTTATTGAAAACAACGCAATAATAGATTCAATAAAAAACATCAATTAGCAAAAGTACGCAAAATTAAAAAGGATTCCCTCAGGGTGTTTAATTTTTATTAATTCAAAATAATGTTAGAGAGAAACGATATTGTAATTAATCTGTCACCAGCTATTTGGCCTTTTAAATTTTCTAAGTTTTAATTTCAACATATGAAGGGTAACCCAAATATACATTACTACGAAGGATGATACCCATTAAGATTCATTCTATCCTGTCCAATGTGATATGGATAATTCCATGATTAAAAATGATCTTCATTCATTCCGTCCGTTCATTTATTTCCTTTCATTTCGATTCATCAATCACTCCACTTTTCTCGATGCTTCTGACTGAGGATTCTTTTTCTTTATTTACGAACTCGTACGACTGTCGAGAACATACCATACGCCAAGTAATCGTCTGGTCAAGAACGTAGCATCAATCGTTGCCTGTCCAGCACAACCGACGGTTTAAGTAGCCTGTTGCTATCGACTATTTGCGGAAGATAGAGCAAAATATCGACTACTTGCGGAAAAAAATTGGCATCCAAAGAGGAGGCCCAGAATTTCCTCTTGAGTGTAATCGTCGAAGTGATAACTCTCCACAATTAATAAAAGAAGTGTAACATTACTAATTTCCCCTTAATTATACATCTTCTTTCTCTATAAGCAGTATTTTCAATGGTAAATCGTGTATAGCTACCCTCTAAATCATGAGAATATTTAATAAACAGACTATGATTTGGATAAAATTTTAATTTCATCACCGAAGTATTGACAACCATCTACATGTCTTCATCAGGAATACAAAAAAATAGAAACATCAAAATATAATAATAAAACCATAATGTAATCACCTTAAAAAGAAAAATAAAGCACACAGCATTTTCTCTCTCTATGAATTATACATATTAATTTTTTTCTTTTCATTTCCTTCAACTTACGGATTCTTGAAATTGATTTTTGGATATTTTGATAACTTTCCTTCATATAAACATAATACAATCGCGCAGACTATTGCATTTTGGATGACAACGCAATATTATAATAAAAATGAATCCAACTCCTCTCCTTTTCATTCCAAAACTATAAGCTAATTCAGGATATTTTTAAACAATATAAAAAAACTAAAAATAGTTGTCGCAATACGAGAAATACAATCACCGATTAAAATTATTGTAACCAAAAAGTTTATTTCATAAAAGAATTCAGTGTAATCTCTCAAAATCAGATTTAAAACATAATAAATTATCTAATATTCTTGGTTCAAGAATATTGTATGGATATGACCTTGCGGTACAATTTTATTATTTAAGTTCTGTGACGATATATTACACCTAAAATATCTTAATTTTGTGAAAATAATTTTTTGGAGGGTGCAATGCACCAACGCATTACCCTACCAAAGTGTTTATCGGGGGTAGATTGTACATCATACTTTTGTCTGACGTTACCCAAGGTTCTTAGATATGAGTTTAGAATATTACATTAGTTATATTTCCTTACTCTCCTGACATTTTCATTCATTTAAAAAATTACAAAAATACACACGTAGAATTTAATTGATTCAACTTAACTGTACGAAATACATTCATTTATTCAAACTACACGCGCGATATCTACTGTAGCATAGTTGTATACTATGTCAGAAATTTTCCCGATTGTGTGCAAAACAATTTACCAAAGTTTCATTACAATTGGATCAACGGTATGTAAACGCAAACCTTCACAAACGTCCTCTGAGCAATTTTCAGAGCCCGAAGATGACCACTGTGAGAGTCAAAATGTTTTATAAAGTATTATTAGTGTCGTATGTCGTCATCCGGAATTAAGTCACAAGTTTTCTACACACTTGCGATTTCCCGAATGTTTCGTTCGAGCGCAGCATTACCCTCCGGCAGTGTTGCCTTCCATCTCGTGTTGGACCCAAGTTCAGTCTTTCATCTCGTGTAGTCAATTCTTCGGGATGATCTCCTTAGAGTTTTCTTGTGAAGCTCGCGTTTCATCTTACTATAGTAAGTTTGATACAATTCGCAAAGTCATTCACTGACAAGATGTTACGACTCCTGGCTTGCTACGACATGGCCCTGCTCCCGTAACATAATAATAATTGTCGGGGAAGAGATTTTTATTACTTCACAAGTCTCGATACGGAGACTTGCTTCGCAATAAGATTCCTCCTTTTCAAAATAAATATTCAAGGTTATGCAGGACAAGGTTTATTATGCAGTTTGAATATAAACAAATAATTGAACGTAAACAAATAATAAATAACACACCAGGGTGACAAGTTATATGAACAGTGCCTTTTACTCGTGCGACTCACGACTTTGAATAATTTGGTCGTTGTGGTTATGGAACTTCTCCTTTTCGTCGCGAGGTGGCGCTTCTGGTGCTAAGTCCTGCCGTGGCTAGATTGATAGCGTTGGAGTACGTGGTTCGGTCACTTGACGTGTGGTGGCGCTTCCGTCCAAGCTTCTGCAAAATATCGTGAGGGCGTCTCGTGGCCTCTGAAGATAGATTCTGTCGCAGATCGAGCTATTGCGCAGAGATGGATTTCTTGGTTGAGGTTATTATCGGAGACGATGTTCACTCATCAAGAGAATCCGTCGTACTGATTTCTCAGTCATTGCTGTTGCTATAAACTAAACTTTGACAGCTGACGACGTTAACGACGTAACACAGCGTCGAGGTTCGTCTATTGAAGCTTTCTCGAAGCTTCTTAATAAACCGACCCGAGTTCTCGAAGTTTCTTAACAAATAGGCGACATACGCTTGATGGTNACTCGGTTGCGCTACCTTCTATGTATTCGCTGACTCATGACTGAGGCGGCGCAGCCTGAGCAATTGTGTTACAGAGTAAAATCGACCATGGCTCTCGCAACTATGAATAGTTGTTTACTTGATCAAAATGATCCATTACAGCGACTAAACGACACCACCCCAACGTTGCATAACCCGAAACTTGAAGTCGAGACGATGAAAATTTCTGTATACTGATGATATTTTGAATTCCTGAAGGTTAATGTTGGCGAATATCAAATTATTATTTTAAATAATGATATTTTCAAATGAATATAACTAATAATAAATTTCAAGTATATTCAAAATAAAGACACCTTTGGATACATAAAAAGTATTTTCTTGGTATTAGTCAAGATTTTAGAGACGATTATTATTTGACGTATTTATTATTCATGGTACCAAAATTATGGTGCCAACACGTAGACAGCGTAACACAAGATGATAAAACATTATACTGCAGTAGCTCAGTTGTAAGTTCGGGCCTTCTGAGAGAAAGGACCCTGGATCGAAGAATACTAACGCTGTCGGATACCTGAAGACTGATGTCAAGTAAAAAGAACGTTTGCTGTACGCCTGTGAATAAACAACATAAGACTATGGAGTTGTAATAAATATGAATATCGTCAAGAAAGTCGTACAGAGATAAAAGCATGGAGATGAGTCGACGTCGACTCACTTCGTATCAAAATTACATGCTTACTGGTTGGCAACACCCTCTACTATAGGTTCCCTTCTAGATTAGCTATTTAAGCTGTGAGTGCTAATGCTGTGCGCTGTGGTACAGAAGAACGAAAATTTACGTCATAGCAGACGGATGTTAGCTCTGCGAGTTCATGTGTTGTCTGTCCGGTTGGCAGCCAGTACATTAGCTACCCCAGTTCAGGTATTTATTTTCCGTGCAGGTGTTAAGAATGGCTAGTTTTTGTAAAGTTAGAAATATGTTTTTTGGAAGATGAAGGCGATTGATGCTCAGATGCAGAATGCGACGGATGACTCCTGTGGAGGACAGGAAATAGGAAATATACATATACACACTCAATGTCATAAGCGAAGAATTTCTGCATCCAAATCTTTATATTTTTGAATTTTATCATTGTAAGTAGTTTGTAGTTTGTGGGTGTTGGTTACAGGAACATCTATGATGTGTGTGATTTTCTTGAGCTTGTCAATTTGAATAATATCTGGTCTGTTGTGATGAATTGTCTTGTCGGTGAGGATCCATCAAAATAAATTGTGTACCTGCTGTTCTATGAAATGGATTTTGGGTAATACGGGACAGTGTCTTATATTAGTCCTTACTTCCCGCAGAGTTTCTGATGGATAATAGTAGCCACCTGATTGTGTCTGAGGGTGTAATCTGTCTGTGCTAATAGAGTGCATCTTCCTGTGATGTGTTGTATAGTTTCTAGTTTAATTTCTGCTTCTTCTACATTTGTCATCTGCTACATTTGTGTCTTGCAATATAAATATTCTATAGTTTTTTGTGCTTTTTACTTGGTCTTGAATTGCCATTAGAAATACCTCCGTTTCCGATTATAGATCCCCTTTTGTAAGCCAGACGTTCGACGCAGCTTTGTCGACATGAGGCTCATCTAGACATGAGGATGTCTACCTCGAAGTGGTTTAGATTTCTCTGACTCAATTCAACGTTAATTTCATTTGGTTGTGGAGAGTGGTCTGCTAAATATAAAGGAGTTTATTATTATTATTATTTCTTAATTCTCAAAGGTTATTATTACTATTTATTATTGTTATTATTATTATTGAAACTGATTGAGTAAAGATGCAATTGCATTATAAATTTTGATTGCAATGTTAAACTATCCTAGGTAGGTATCTTGGAAAATATGTCCACATTATCTTGTGTTTCATTCTTTTTGACTTACTTTTCAATTCTTATCTGCGTAAATTAATGCTTTGTGATTTGTTAAGTGTCTCCATGTAATAGTATAGAGGTTAGTATAGTAGATATAGAAGCCTATTTCAGTTATGAGGCTCAAGTTAAGATATTCAGTAGGTTATGCTATTCATCAGAAAATAAAGAATCACCCACACTTCGTTTTAAATGGGTTTTTTTCTGAGTCAGTCAGTCCTATTTAGAAAGAACCGAATGATAATTCCTGCAGTTGCACTTTTCCCTGAACTTAGTGGAAGTGCGAGGGGATTAGCTCTTCCATTCTATAATCATTAAGTACGATTTTTGATGCATCAAAGTAATTATAAAAGTACCATACCCATATAATTCATCATTAATATGGCACCCACACACGGCACAAGTATAGACTGGACGTTATTTGACAAAGTCGAAAAAAAGTTGGCGTAACAAGACTTCATAAATCCATTTCATTCGCTTTCCTCAGTGATATAAGTTACAATTACTAAATACAATATTTGTTTCAAAAAAATAACAGTACATTTAAAAGTAGTTTGTTTTTTGTTTCAAAATCGATTTATTTCCAAGTTTGAATGTTGAAGTGACGAAACTGAAAAGATTTAAAAAGCATAAGATAAATGCACGAGAGTACGTGCATAATTTTTTGAAGTAGTTTAAAAAATCTAAATATTATTTCTTTTGTCAAACTATCCATGAATACCTTTACTTTATTTGTTTTTATGCATTTCTTTTGTTGTTTTGCTTCACTTTCATGTCACAGTTGTAATAAAACCAAGCAAGCTATTTTGTGCAATATCTCCTCACAGGGTTGGTGCGTTTGCGTACATGAGAAGGAGCGCACATGTTGAAAGGGTTTTTATACAAATATTATTTTATAAAGAGTGAATATTTCACCCTAATGATTAATAAACCAGAAAAATTAAATAATTTTATGAAGAATTTAAGAAATTAAATAAAAGAAAAAAGAAAAATAATCACAAATGCGTGCCCAGACAAGATAACCAAATAATATTATGTTACTTCAAAGCACGTATAATTTGCATTATCCAGTCAGTCTCTTTTGCTCGTACAGTGCGAACCTTGTCAGCTCATGATCGGCGACGGCGCGTGTGTTGTACACAGGTTTTAACGTATGAATTCTCATTATTAAATAGTTAAATAGATTTAAAAAATGCCGGCGATCTGTAGTGTGTGTATCAAAGCATGTGAGAACGATAACGAGGTGGTTAAGTGTTTTAGATGTTGAGGTTATGTGTGTCATGCTGACTGTGCTAAATGCCCCATCCTGGCCCGGGTTTTTCTCCGTTTTTCCTTCGGGTAGAGGCGGATTTATCATACAGGTTCTCTAGGCTTTGTCTAGGGGCGTGTTTATTGTAACAATAAATCGTGAATTTAGTGTTATTTCAATTCTTATGATTTTTAAACACTATACTCA